>JACEIK010001809.1:32725-74568 GCA_018107945.1 Datura stramonium | reverse complement strand
TGTACAAGTATGTTTATGATTATCATGATTTAACTAGCCTATGAATTCATGCATGTTATACTATGAGCACTATATATGTTTTGGGAGTAGTATCGAACACTGACTAGGTTCGGAGCTCAGGTTAATCCCCGGATCTCATAAACTACGTGCCACCGTAGGTATGTTGGGACCTCCGTCAGGACTGGGACCTCTTCGTTAGAGAGACTATCTTTTATTCCCACGTTGTCTAGTGGCACAACTGAGGCTAGATCATTGATGCATTTCTTCAATAGTGACACATGGAAGACTGGGTGCACAAATGCCAATTCTGAAGGTAATTCCAGCTCATAGGCTAAATTGCCAATTCGCCTCGGACTGAGTTTTTCTTTCTTCCCAAATCTCATCCCTCCTTTCATGGGTGAAATTTTTAGATAAACCAGTCATCCACTGCAAACTCTAATTCTCTTCTACTAACATCAGCATAAGATTTCTAATGGCTCTGAGCTATTTTCAATTTTTCTCAGATGAGCTGTACTTTCTGCATAGCTTCATGAACTGAGTCTGGCCCGATTAGAGTAGATTCACCAACCTCAAACCACCCTATAGGAGATCTACACCTCCTACCCTATAATGCCTCAAATGGGTCCATCTGTATACTAGAGTGGTAGTTGTTGTACACAAACTCGATGAGAGGAAAGTGATCATCCCAACTTCCCTTGAAATCGATCACGCACTCCCTAAACATATCTTCTAGGGTCTGAATAGTCTGCTCAGCTTCTCTATCTGTCTGCGGGTGGAAAGCTGTGCTGAGCCTGGGTACCAAGTCCCTTTTGAAAAGACTTCCAGAAATGAGAGGTGAACTGGATACCTCTATCTGAAATGATGGAAAAGGGAACCCCATGAAGTCTGACCAACTCTCGAATATAAAGACTAGCATAGTCCTCAGCTGAGTTTGTAGTTTTAACTGGGAGGAAGTGTGTTGACTTAGTCATCCGATCTACTATTACCTAGATTAAGTCATGCTGCCGACGAGTCCGAGGTAGACCTGTAATAAAATCCATATTTACTTCTTCCCATTTCCATGTGGGTATGCTGATATCCTGAGTCATACATCCCGGTCTCTGGTGCTCTACTTTGACCTGCTAGTAGTTCGGGCACTTAGCTACAAATTCTGCGATGTATCTCTTCATGCCGTTCCACCAGTAAATATCCCGTAAATCATGGTACATCCTAGTAGCATTTGGGTGGATGGAATATCTCGAACTATATGCTTCAGCCAGTATCTTTTGTCTCAAATCACCCTCATCCAGTACGCACAACCTACCCTGGTAACGGAGTACACCATCTCTCCCTTGGGAGAAATCCTCCATTTCTTTTCTTAGAACCACCTCCTTTAGCTTAAGCAGTATGGGATCTTCATCTTGCCTTGACTTAACTTCAACTACCAACGAGGAATCTGATCCACTCTGCACAACTACTCCGCTCCTCAGCTGTATCAACCAACTGTACTCCCAACCGAGCTAACCTGTGGATGTCCTTTACTAGTTCCTTTTTGCCCTCTTCAACATGAGCCACGCTCCCTATAGACACTCTACTTAGGGCATCAACCGCGACATTGGCTTTGCTCGGGTGATACAACACACTCATGTCATAGTCATTCAGTAGCTCCAACCACCTTCTTTGATGAAGATTAAGATCTTTTTGACTGAACACATACTAAAGGTTCTTGTGATCGGTGAAAACATCCACGTGAGCCCTGTACAGGTAGTGCAACCATATTTTCAACGTAAACACCACCGTTTCCAACTCCAGGTCATTAGTTGGATAGTTCTTTTCATGAACCTTGAGTTGTCTGGAGGCCTAAACTATCACCTTATCTCACTGCATCAAAACGCAACCAAGTCCCACTCTGGAAGCGTCACAATACACTACAAACCCATTTGTTCCTTCTGGTAAGTTCAAAACTGGAGCGGTAGTGAGTCGAGTTTTCAACTCCTAAAAACTCTTCTCATACGTATCTGACCACTAAAATTTCACCTTTTTCTAAGTTAACTTAGTCAGAGGGGATGCAATGGAGGAAAAACCTTCCATAAAATGTCGGTAATAACCGGCTAGACCCGAGAAACTTCTGATTTCGATTAGGGAGGTAAGTTTGGGCTAGTCTTTCACCACTGGTATCTTTTGAAGATCTACCTGAATACCCTCACCCGAGACCACGTGACCATGTAAAGTCACAGACTTCAACCAGAATTCACATTTGCTGAACTTGGAAAACAACTGACGGTTTCTGAGTGTCTGAAGCGCTATCCTCAGGTGATTTGAATGTTCTTCCTCATTTGTGGAGTATACCAGAATGTCGTCGATAAATACAATGATGAACATATATAGATGCTGCTTGAATACTATGTTCATCAGGTCCATGAAAGCTACGGGGGCATTAGTCAGTCCGAAGGACATAACCACGAATTCGTAGTGACCATTTAAGTTCTGAAGTCTTTGTTCGGTATGTCACACTCTCTGACTCTTAGCTGATGATACCCAGACCTGAGATCTATCTTGGAGAAACAACTAGCTCCCTGAAGCTGATCGAACAAGTCATCAATTCTAGTTAGGGGATATCGGTTCTTGACTGTGACCTTGTTCAACTGACGGTAATCAATGCACATTTTGAGGGTACCGTCTTTCTTTCGTATGAATAGTATTGGAGCACCCCAGGGAGAGATGCTAGGTCTGATAAAACCTTTATCAAGAAGGTATTTTAGCTGCTCCTTCAACTCCTTAAGCTCAGGTGGAGCTAGTCTGTAAGGAGGGATGGAGATGGGTTGAGTATCTGGGAGAAGGTTTATGCCAAAGTTTATTTCCCGCTCAGGAGGGACTTCGGGAAGATCCTCGAGAAACACATCAAGGAACTCACTGACAACTAGAACTAATTGTATAGTCGGAGTTCGAGAGCTGGAATCCTTGACTCGAACTAGATGATAAATACACCCTTTGTAAATAATCTTTCTTGCCTTAAGGTAGGAAATAAATCGACCCTTAGGAGCTGAACTACTGTTCGTCCACTCTAAAGCTGGCTCATTAGGGAACTGAAATCTGACGACCCTAGTTCTGCAGTCGACTGAGGAATAACTGATGTGTAACCTATCCATTCCAAGGATGAAGTCAAAGTCAATCATGTCTAACTCTACAAGATTAGCTGGAATGACCTTATTGAAGATTGAGACTAGCAGTTCCTATACACCCGACTGGCTCTAACTGACTCGCCAACTGGGGCAGAGACTGAGAATGGTTTTGATAGGACCTATGGACTGATATCAAAGTGGACTGCTGCATAGGGAGTCATGAACGAAAGTGTGGCTCCTGGATCTAGTAGGGCATACACGTTTAGATGAAAAAGGCGTAACATACCCGTGACCACATGAGGTGAGCTATCCTGATCCTGATGAGAGGACAAAGCATAAAAATAGTTTTGGCACTAACCTCCATCTGTGCCTGAAATGTTGGCCTGCTGAGCTGGTCGACCTACTGGAGCTGCTAAAGCGGTGGATTGTGATCTCCCCCTTCCTGCTAATGGTCATTCTTTGAGCCGATGACCAAGCTATCCACACCCAAAACAACCCTCTCGGCCTTGAAGACACTCTCCTGAATGGTTTTTGCCACACTTAGAGAAAGTCGGGTAACTGTTGCGGGTGCTGGCGCTATCACTCTAGGATTGTGAGCCAGATGCTCCACCTCTCCGATCCTTGTGGGACCGGAAGGTAGGGGCACTGGCTGAAGTGGGTGTTGGAGCCCTCTGCAGTTGCTGCTGTGGGCGGTTACTACCGCCAAATCTCGAGTGGCCATAACCTGACTGGCCGGTTCATTCCCGTTTGTTCTCCCACTCTAAGTCTTTTAATTTTTCCGCCTCAATTTGCTGGGCATGAACTATGAGGCGGGAGAGATGGATTTCCTTAATAAGCATTGCAGTCCTGAACTCCTTAAGGACCAAGTTTGACATCCCATTAACAAATTTCAGCATACGAACCCTTGGCTCGGCTACCATCTCTGCAGCATATGTAGACAACCTTGTGAACTCCAGTGCATACTCTTCCACCGTTCGATTTCCTTATTTCAGATTCATGAATTCCACCACTTTAGACTCCCTGAGCTTTCGGGGGAAGAATGTATCTAGGAAGGCTGTAGTGAACTCCTCCCATTCCACCGATTTTGCTCCCGCTGGTCTCCCCTTCTTCCACTATTCATACCAGATCTGCGCTATCCCATTCAGCTGGTAGGCAGCCAGGTCAGTGATGTGCTGCGGACTTATATCACTTTCGACGCTCAAAACTGAGAAAATAGCATGGAATTAGGTATATTTATGTGGATATAAGGCAATTTTCCTTTGGTTACAAGATAAATTGGTATTGTAGCTAAAATGTGTAAAAGTTAGCCTTGAAGTGTATAAAATAGGCTCAACTCACTTCATAGTACGAGTTGTAGGAAGGTCTTACGAGTCATATTGCTGGTCGTGAGAAGTTGCAGAAAGCTAAGGATGAAGAGGTGCATTATACGAGTCTCAGTACAAGTCATACAAAGCTTGTGCAACTTGTGGTGAAGAAGTCGTGAAAATATTCAGAAGACGTGTACAAGAGGCTAACTCCTGCTACAGATAGACAGTACGAATCGTGGAACGAAGGTACGAGTCGTACCATAGCATTCATGATGGACTTCAGAATTATTTCAAAGTCTAAGAGTCGAGCCACGGGAAAAGTATGAATCATATACGCAGGCACGAGTCATACCAGGATCCAACACTTAGCCAAAATTCAGCCAGTCAACAATGTACGAGAGGAAGGAACGGTTTGTAGGATCATGGTACGGATCTTTGGATGGGTCGTGGCACTGGCGGAACCAGATATGGAAATTCACCCTGTTATCCTAGAAAAAAGATTTTTATGTCTGTATAAATATGTTTTATGTTTTATTTTTAAGAACGTGTGTGTGGATGTGAGAGAATAGTTAGAAAACATTCAGAAAGGAGAGAATTGAGTTGATTTGACTTGTGATAAACCTTTTCTTGATTTCTTCTTGTTCTTGCTACATGTTCTTGAAGATTTTGCTGATTTATTAAAATAAGTGTCTTTCTCATTCATAATTGTAAGTATTTATTTATGTTCTTAATCGTGAATGCAAATCACAACCTTACCACTATGAGAGGCTAAAACCTCCATAGCTAGGGTTGTGGGAACCATGGTGGATTAACACGCTAGAGTTGCACAAAATGATTCTAAACCAATACTAAACTCTTATATTGTATTCTATTCATGCTTAAACGTTTCTTAATGGTGCGCAATATTAGGACTTGCTCGATTTCTTTACTTGCTTAGGTTTAAGAGGTAGAGATTAGGAAAAGAGAATTACAACGGAGCCTTGATCGTGATGATCATGTATTAACTTGAGCTGTGGTCACAGGATAGTTAAATATGGAACTTAGTGATAACGGATAGTTTGAAACCTCTTATGAGACTTGGTCGAGTGATTGAGTATAGTCATTCAATAGGGATAGGTCGATCGTTTGAATGAACCTTTGTTATCAGTTCTATAAGTAAGTATTGGTGATGATCATGAGTGTATACATAAAAAAGTTATGAATCCATGGGGAACACAAACCCTAGTTATCCTTTAATATTTATTCAAAACCGAACTTTTGATAATTGTTTTTATTATTTCTTTTCTTTAGAATCCCCCAATTTTGAAGTAACTACCTACCAAGTTCACTTACCGACTATAATCTAGCTCTTCCATATTCCCTGTGGGATCGACCCCAACCTCTAGTTGGGTTCTTTATTGACAACGTCCACTTCATACTTCGGTAGAAGGTATGGTTTGAGCGTTATCAAAAAGTGGCGCCGTTGCTGGGAATACGGCTAAGAATAGGTTATTTGCTTGTATTTGACTTGTTGGTAGTTATGTTAGTTTTTACGCTTTTCTTTGTTTTTCTTTTTGTGACTCTCTTAGGATACATCAATGTAACAACCTCTCACTCGAATACTAAAATGAAACATGATAAGCTGCCAACACCTGTGGAAGAGATAATGACTAATGATACATTGGCAGCTGTGATAATGAATTATGAGGGAGACGGGAGCCCAGAATACACAAAGACGGTGAATGCTTTAAATGGAGTAGGGTCATATAACTTCAACCCAAAGAAGTTAGACCTGGATTTAAAGAATCGTTCAACACCTCCATCCAAACTATCCGTGGAGGTACCACCAATCCTTGAGCTGAAAGCACTACCTCCTCATCTCAAGTATGCATTCCTTGGAGAAGACAACACTTTGCCGGTCATAATTGCAGCAGATCTGTTAGATAAGCAGGTGGAAGCTTTAGTTAACATACTGAAAATATACAAAAAGGCAATTGGCTGGATCATAACTAATATCATCAGAATCCCACCAGGCATAGGTATATGTACCAATAGGGTGTTCACGGTTTGATGAAAAACCAAACCAAACCACAAACCAAAACCTAACCGATTAAAAAAACTGTCATTTGGCTTGGATTGGTTTGGTTTGGTTTTAAATTTTAAAACTGATAATATTTGGTTTGGTTTTGGTTTTACTAAAAAAATCAAAGAAATAACCAAACCGAACGATAAATTTTCATATATAAAATTTAAAGGTATTTGAATATATGTTATAAGTTTTCATAAATAATTAGAAATATTTTGTACATTTTAAATCATTAATTTGGTTTTAATATACTTTATTTCCCATGCACTACAACACTTTTAAATTCTATTGCTTAAAAAATATGTCCAACCCAATACTCTAAGTCTAATTGTTTATATGTGTGGTGAGACATATTGCTAATTTTTTTAATTTTTTTAATTTTTTTAATTTTTTTAATTTTTTTATTATTTTTGATTTTTTAAGGGTTGACTATTTTATTTAAAATTTATATATTATTTCTGTGTGGATATTAGACATGTAGTGGAAAAACCTCTAAAGTTATGCAACTGACATGCTAAAACTTTGGAGATAGTGTTGAAAATAATAAAAGATTTAGATACATTCATCTCGTGATAGTAGAGAGAAATTTGTTGATTCCTAATATTCACTTGAAATAATTATCTCATGTCTATGTTGTTTTATTATTATTAATTTATTATTAGCTAGTTATAACCGAAAAATCAAACCAACCCGAACCAAACCGACAAGATCCAAACCAATGGTTATTTATTTTATTTGGTTTTGGTTTGGTTTATAAAATTTAAAAACCGACTAAATTATTTTGGTTTTGGTTTAATCAAAAACCCAAACTGAACCATGAACTCCCTATGTACACATAAGATCCAAGTGGAACCAGATTGTAAGCCAGGTATAGAGCATCAACACCGCTGAACCCTCAATGCAAGAAGTGAGTAAGGAGATTATCAAGTGGCTGGATGATGGAGTGATATATCACACAACCCAGACAGCCAGTGGGTAAGTCCTGTTCAGTGTGTACCAAAGAAAGGAGGGATTACTGTGGTTCCCAATGAAAAGATTGAGCTGATACCGACAAGACCAGTCACGAGTTGGCGTATGCATGATTACGGGAAACTCAATCAATTTGTGCCGGAAGGACCATTTTCCAATGCCATTCTTGGATCAGATACTTGATACACTGGCAGGTAGAGGATGGTACTGTTTCCTTGACGGATATTCAGGGTATAATCGATCACAATTGCTCCAGAAGATCAAGAGAAGACAACCTTTACCTGTCCATATGGAACTTTTGCCTTCAGAAGAATGCCATTCGGATCGTGTAATGCATCAGTCACCTTCCAGGGCTGCATGATGTCCATATTCTTAGACATGGTGGAGGACACCATTGAAGTATTTATGAATGATTTTTTGGTTGTAGGTGATTTATTTGAATCTTGCCTTGATCATGCAGGCGAGTACTAAAAAGATGTGTGAAACCAATCTGGTCTCATTGGGAAAATATGTCATTTCATGGTTTAGGGAAATAGTGTTGGAGTCTATGGAAATCTCTCAGAAGGGTTTGAAATGGATAGAAAATGAGGCTTACATGCGAGTTGCCTTTAACTTCCATAAGTTGATTTCAGTGATTTCATGATTTGCATGAGTTTTTAAAGATCGCATATTACATTATGCAAATTACTGAAGAAATAGTTTAAATGTTCGATGGGCAGCGCCACAAAGGTTTTAAAGTGTTTAAAAGAGAAGCTCACATTTTGCATTTATCATCACAGCCTTAGTTGGTCTCTTCTTTGAGATGTGTTATGATATATGTATTCTCTTAAAGTGAAATGTATTAAATAAGAGGCAAAGTCCTTATCAATCTACCATAATACAAACGATTAATATCTGAAGTTATGATTACGAGTGAAACCACTGCAAATGGTCTTTGCTGTTTGTAATTTCAGCATATTTTCACTGAACAGAAGAGGAAATCATTACACAGATTTCCGCGTTGGAATTGCTGTATCAAAAAATGCCAAGCCGGCATTCAGAGCTTCTGCCCAAAATTGCGATTTGAAATGGTGAGATGAAAGTAGGTGGCAAGATCATCCCCTCCTAAACTAGTAAAGAAGAAGATGAGTATATCATTGTGATGCCTTTGGATGAATCAGTACTAGCTGCATCCCTGGATTTGATTCCTGGTTTGCTGACTTTGCTGAAAATTACTTAGTTAGCGATATGATGCCGGCATACACGTAACTCCTTAGCGAGAGAAGAAGTTATTATTCGATGCCCGAAGATTACTAGGATGAGCCATATTTATTTCGCATTTGTGTAGACGTAATCATTCTAGAGGCCTGTCACTCATCTCCTGTTGGAGGTCAACACAGTGATATCAGAACAACACATAAGATTTTACAATGCGGATATTCTGGCCATCTTTTCACCAAGATGCATATGACTTACCAAGTCTTGTGATCAATGCCAAAGGAAGGAGCAAGCATTACTGTAAACACGAGTTGCCACTAATGCCCCATCTTGGAAGTAGAGTTGTTTGATATGTGGGATCAGTTTCATGGGCCTATTTATTAGCTCATATGGAATAAAATATATTTTGGTGGCAATGGATTATGTCTCCAAATGGGTGGAGCAATTGCTACAAAATAATGAAGGCAAGAGTGTTACAACATTCCTTCGAGAGCATATCTTCGCCAGGTTTGGAACTCCCAGAGCTATTATCAGTGATGGTGGATCTTACTTCTACAATTGCATCTTCAAAATCTTGTTGGAAAAATATGGTATCAATCATAAAGTGGCAACACCTTACCACCCTCAGTCGAGTGGGCAAGTGGAAGTTTCGAAAGAAACTCAAGACCATCTAGCCAAGACAGTGAATACTAGCCAGATGGATTGGTCTAGGAAGCGATGATGCAGTGTGGGCTTATCGAACAGCTTATAAGACTCCCATTGGTTTATCTCCATACCAACTGGTTTATGGAAAAGAGTGCCACTTACCATTTGAACTAGAGCACAAGGCATTATAGGCTCACAAGAAAAAGATGAATATGGTGGAACAAAGCTGCCAAGCTAAGACTTAACCAACTTAATGAGTTGGATGAATTCCGACTTAAGGCTTATGAGAGTGCGGCCATTTATAAATAAAGGATGAAGAACTACCATGACAAAAAGGTTGCAAAAAGGGAGTTTAGCCCAGGTGATTTGGTCCTACTGTTTAACTCAAGACGCCGGCTGCATCCTAGGAAGTTGAAATCTAGATGGATGGGACCTTACAGAAATTAGTACAAGTGTCTCCGTATGGTTTCGTGGAACTTGAGAACAAAGAAGGAAAAAGTTTTAAAGTAAATGGGCAAAGGAATAAAATTGCATCTGGGAGATGAGGAAGAATTAAGAAGAATAGAGGAAGTATACCTTGATGATGCTTGAGGAATCACAAAATCCATGTCGTGCCGCAACATTAAAATCAGGCACTGCATCAGGAACCATGGAAGGTGAGAAGTTTGAGTAGCCTCGGGTATGTTCCCTTCCCGATGTTCTTATAGTTCATGCTTTGGGAATGAAGCTTACTTTTTAAAGGGGAGGGGTGTAACTTTTGATTTTTTGGGAGTTTTTGATTCATCTGAGGGTTTTCTTGCCGTGTTTCTTTTTCCTCAAGCATGCTATCTAGTAGAACAAAGCATGTGTAAGATTTTAATTTTGCAGTTTGTGATTTTTGTTTAATTGAAATAACTTAGGAGTACTCAGCCAATAAAAAATACTCTAGTTTTGGTTTTGAAAAAAATTGAACCTGTTTAAATTTTTGGCGCATTAGCTATGTATTTGCGACAACATGCATGATTTCAGTGAATCTTTTGATGTCATTTAATTTATTAACATAAGTAGTCTTATTAAGCCATGTATAAACCAGATAGTTGAGGTGAAAATAGTTCATGTACCATGAGTGAGTGAGGTATAATACTCAGTTCGGTATTGTGTTGAAGATCTATAACTTGCCTGGTTAGTCTTTGCATAGGCCAAGGATGGTTGGTTAGGATATGATCATAGGCCATTTTTTTTAGCTCACTTTTAGCCTATATGGCCTACCAAATTACATAGGTCCCTTGATCCCAAGTTTGAGCCTTAATAGACCATGTTTCTTTGATTTACCAATTAACCATACCCATTTATTTATAATGAACCTATTTTGGCCTAGTCCTTCCTTGGATATTTTGGAACTCAATATAGGCAAAATGCTTAAGTTGAGGGTGTCTAGAGTAGGGGTGCGTAAGAGGTGGGAGCGAGAAAAGGAAAGAAAGATAAAAGGGTGAAAAATGAGGTGTGGTGAGTGAAAAGAAAGAAAGTAGAAAAATATTAAGAATCTTGAAAAAGAAATTTCAAAAGAAAATGAAAATACTGAAAAAGTTGAAAATACACCACACCCATGCAAATGTATATAAAAGAGGTGAAAGGGAAGAAAAGGGAATGAAAGAATAAAGAGTGAAATAGGTGAATGGTGTAGCCAATGTATGTCATGCCAAGGAAGGGATAGTCACTTATAAAATCTTTCATCTTTATCATGTCAACCCTAAGCCTACATTACAAGCTATATCAAGTCCTATAGTAATCCTAACCCGACCATCTGATAAACCAAAGCGAGAGAAAATAGAGCAAGCCTATAGGTATCTGATACATAATAATTAAACTTCTTGTGAGAGTAGGCGCTATACTTGTTTAGTCTCATGCCATGTTTGACACTGTATATATATGTTGGGGACTTCGTTTGTTGTGAGGGTACATGGATTATGTTTACTTTTTATCATTGGTGCGTATGTACAAAGCATTGGTGATGATTTGATTTCTAGTGATAGCTAGATGACATCTTGATCCTATTTATTATGTTTTGAGGTCGCTTGTAATACATTAGCTGATGTTGGTCCATGGAAAAGGGTCAGAAGTTTGTATGGAAAGTGCAAGTTTTATTTGAGTATTGTACGTATATCTTTAGTTTATTTTCTAGTTGAGCGTCGTGTTTAGTTTTTTATTTATTTGCCTGAGGACATACAAAAAGTCTTAAGTTAGGGTGTTGATGTGTGAGTTTATAGCACTTTCGTCGCTCAAAACTGAGAAAATAGTATGGACTTAGATATATTTATGTGGATATAAGACACTTTTCTTTGGTTACACGATAAATTGGTGTTGGAGCTAAATGTGTAAGTTAGCCTTGAAGTGTATAAAATAGGCTCAACTCACAGTTCATAGTACGAGCTGTAGGAAGGTTCTACGAGTTGTACTGCTGGTCGTGAAGTTGCAGAAAGCTAAGGATGAAGAGGTGCATTATGAGTCTCGGTACAAGTCATGTAAAGCTTATGCAACTTGTGGTGAAGAGTCGGCTGAAAAGATTCAAGAGCGTGTACAAGAGGCTGACTCCCGCTACAGATAGACAGTACGAATCGTGGAACGAAGGTACCCGAAGTCGTACCATAGCATTCGTGATGGACTTCAGAATTATTTAAAAGTCTTAGAGTCAATTTTTTGGGAGTACATTACGACTCATGGGCGCAGGCTGAGTCATACGGGATCCAACACTTAGCCAAAATTCAGCCAATCAACAGTAATACGAGAGGAAGGAGCGATTCGTAGGATCATGGTACGGATCGTACGATGGGTCGTGGCACTGGCAGAACCAGATATGAAAATTCACCCTGTTATCTTAGAAAAAATATTTTATTTTTTTTACTTATTATAAAATTTAATTGAGGATGAATTGTGGCAACTCGACCTAGATTACCCTGTTAGAAAACATTGAGAAAGGAGATAATTGAGTTGATATGACTTGTGATCAACCTTTCCTTGATTTCTTCTTGTTCTTGCTACTTGTTCTTGAAGATTTTGCTAATTTATTAAAATAAGTGTCTTTTTCATTCATAATTATAAGTATTGATTTATGTTCTTGTCTTTGAATGCAAATCACAACCTTACAACTAAAACCTCCATAGCTATGGGTTGTGGGAACCATGGTGGATTAACATGCTAGGGTTGCACAAAATGATTCTAAACCAATACTAAACACTTATATTGCACTCTCTTCATGCTTAAACATTTCTTAACGGTACTTTGCATTAGGAGTTGCCCAAATTCTTTACTTGCTTAGGTCTAAGAGGTAGAGATTAGGAAAAGGAATTATAATGGAGCCTTGATCTTGATGATCATTGTATTAACTTGAGCTGTGGTCGCAGGATAGTTAAATCTGGAACTTAGTGATAACGGATAGTTTGAAACCGATCATGAGACTTGGTCGAGTGATTGAGTATAGTCATTCAATAGGGACTGGTCGATCGTTTAAATGAACCTTTGTTATCAGTTCTATAAGTAAGTATTGGTGATGATCATAAGTGTATACACAAGCAGTAATGAATCCATGGGGAACACAACCTAGTTATCCTTTAATATTGATTCAAATCAAACTTTTTGATAATTGTTTTTATTATTGCTTTTCTTTAGAATCCCTCAATTTTGAAGTAACTACCTAACAAGTTCACTTACCGACTGTAATCTAACTCTTCCATATTCCCGGTGGGATCGACCCCAACCTCTAGTTGGGTTCTTTATTGACAATGTCCGCTTCCATACTTTGGTAGGAGGTATGGTTTGAGCATTATCGGTCGGCACTCTCTAAGGAGCTCACACCCATAATTCAGTTTCTCTTTCAACCTCATCCACAAACTCCTGTGGGTCCTCTCCCACCTTAGATCTGTGGAAAAACGGATGGTTCATCCGAATGAAGTCCCGAACTCAGGCAGCTACTACAGACCCATTATTGTTGATCAGAACCACTGTTGGTTCACTTGATTAATAGCTATGCGAGCGAGCATTGGATGGCCTTCGAACTCTACGGAGGACACTGGAGTCACGTCGCCAAGGCCGCTGGAGCTGGTGGAGCAGGTCAGTGAAGCGTTACCAGCCCTTCTTCCGTTACCACGTCATGGAGGCATAATTTCACTAAAATGAAACAGAGCATGAGTTAGGACAATGGTTTAAATTGAATTTCAGCATAGATAAAAGTATGAACAAAGAGTTTTCTAATAACATCTCGTAGCCTCCCGTTCATAAGTGTGGGCACTTCACCATGAAAAGGACTCTACTCGACGCGGCTTTCAGACATCCTGAATACTCTAAACCTAGTGCTCTGATATTAAGTTTGTCACGATCCGAGTCTATACCCTAAGCGAGACACGGTAGTTGGAGTCACAGTAACCCCAAGTCAAACCTTGGTCTATCATAAACTGGTAATCTGAGTAAAACATAACAAAGCTTTAAAATAATAACACATAAAATATTTATAGAAAAATAACTAAGTCATAAGTTTTATACAACTGAAACAAAGCTATAAATATAGAAAACTCTATACGTATTAAGCCATCTATCTGATGAGTTGTAGGACAAGCCCCCAACTAACTCTAAATCTAAATGAAAGAAATATAACTGAAAGAAATAATCCTCGTCCTCGAAAGATGAGGACTCTCTAATGATTCAGCTGAAGCGTTTGAGCGAGATCTGCTAACGGTACTAGGGCGAGAACTTGTAGCTATATCCTTAAGCGATACAGCATAAAGGTATGCATCAATACTTTGGTCTTACTGAATACGTGAGAAATCATAGCATGGATAATAAAGCAACTGAACTGGAAAGACGTGACCAGCGAAATCTTGAATCTGAATAACTGAATATGTTGAAATGGTCAAAGTATTACTGTCGTGTGGTCAAAGATATGCCTAAATGAGATACTAATATGAAGTACTATACTGAACTGATATGAACTGAGTAGTCTGGAACTGTTCTAACTGAGCTAATCTGAGACTAGACTGAACTGACTAATTGGAGAGTCTATAACCGACATATAACCATGAGCTAGACGTAGGTCGATGTAGCCACCCGTGATAGGATAAATATACCTTTCCAAGGTATAAGGCATGAAGCGAGTGATCACAGGTGCAGGGCCATGAGGCCAATAAGAATATAACTTACGGTAGCAATGTAGTTTTTGGAACCTAGGTGCGCTGGAACACCGATCCGCTCGGTGCTAAGTCCCCTCACTAGATAGTCCTAGACTGACTACTAAGCTATTAGCTCAAAACTGGGGCCCAAGACTAAAATCGAGATACCTATCTAAAGTACCTTGAGAGTCTTATCAAACCAGCGAATTCTATACTGGCCTAAGACTGGTCGAGCTGTATATCTGGTAGCATCATAACCGTCTAAAGAACAAACTGTTATCTGAAACTAGGGTCCTAAGGCTGGTCAGAGCTGCTTATCTAAAGGTGTCATAAACGCCTAGAAAACCATTAAAATCTGAAATCTTTGAGTCTAATCTTTTGATATTGGGAGGTACCCGCAGGTACCACAAGGATTAACTAATCAGCTGAAATTTCTATATTATACCGAATATGCTAATAATTATTGAGACTGGACTAACAAACATTTGACTGAATTCTCAACCTTTTCTAGCAACCGCTAGAGCCCAGCTGATAAAATCAGGCCACAAGGAATAACTAGTCCAACGAGGCAAAAATTCACAGTTTTACATAAATTCAAGGCTAGGGCTAAAACCATTCTTACAAGAATGAGTATTAACATGATAACTAGGTAATGAAAATATAACTGTAGTCAACATAGACCATATTCCATACTATGTGAAGTCTGACCTATAATTTATTGACATTCAAAAAGTTCGGGGCTAGAGGCGTAGAAGATAAAGGAGATTTTTGGGGACACAAGGAAGAAATATTCCCTTATTTAATTCCCACATACCTGAGTGATGAAATTGCTAAGAGAATCCATGAAAATCTGAGGAGAATTTGATTGCCTAACTTCTGCTGTGAGTCTTTCTGAGAAATTTACGTTTAACTTTTGGGGGATTTGAGAAATGTTACCCCCTCGAGGCCCTAATTAAAACCCAAGCGACATAGTTTAAAGTCTAGAAGTTTAGGAAGTACGTAAAACTCCTAGGAAATTCGCAGGGAGAAGGACCTTGCTAGTCCCACAAGGAACTCCATGAGTCGTGAGGTGAGGACGACTTGTGGTACCCAATCTACGTGTGCCTGGAAAATTCTACAGATTTCCCAACCTGCCAACAACTGGCTTCACGAGTGGGTCAGGAGACCCTAACAACTCGTGATGTCTTCTGTTGCCACTGAACTAAATTTCCCCTTCAGGGTCACACATGAGCTACTGGACGATTCATTATTGGTGACCATGACTCTTGGTCAGCTCCCATAATCCTCACTGCTGAAAACCACATAGGGGTTCACCACAAGAGACACCACGACTCGTGGTTTCTAAACGAGTCATGGTGAGGACCCGTTAAGTGCATTGCTCAGATTTTCCAACTTTCAGTCAACCCTTGACCACGAATCATATAGAGACTCATGGTGTTGACCAGGACTCGTGGTCACACCTGTAGTCCTCAATTTTCAAATTTTCATCCAAGTTCAGACCCTTCACCATGAGTCACTCCATGACTGTGTCCTACCCTACTGGGTCACAGGACGACTCATTCTATGACCTGGTGTAGAAAATCCTATTTTTCTCCCATTTCACCTCTCGAGTCTGATCTTAGGGTTCCGGGGCATTACACCAGAACCTTAGAATATGAGTTTAGCCACTCATAGACAAGCAAAAAAATAAATTTTTATTCAAATCCATAATGCGAAAATACGTAGTGAAAAATCCAGTTGTAGAACTTTGTCTTCCTTTCAAACGACTTACAAGCTTTCATGAATGAACTACATAATAAAAATGAGTAAAGATTGCTTCAACCAGTCCAAAACTACTCCAAGAAGTGAAAAACTACATAACAAATAACCTAAGGCTTATATTTATAGATGAGCCTTCAAATGATGCTTCTGCCCTTCAAGACAACTTAAAAATTAGCATTTTTTCCTCGAAATTGGTCTACAGGTTGCGCCTTCTATCTCACCACAAACTTAGTCAAATTTTCAGCTCTAGATAAGGCCTGGCGCGCCGCCCCAGCCTGAAAATTTTTCTCTTTGAAGTTTGAGGGCTAGTGCAGGCGCCAACCATAGCACCAAACTGATTTAATTTCCTTGAAATTTGGTGCTTGGTGCGTGGCGCTAACCGCTAGCACCAAACCCGTCAGATTCTGAAATCTTCATTTCTTACATCATTTTGAGCCCATTTTGCTTACTTTACTACTCAAATCACTCAAATAGTTTGTTAGCGCATAGCTTTTTACATACATGAATTTAAGTTAAACATAAATTAAGGATTATGAACTCAAAACATGATCAAATATGAGTAAAAACATGGCAAATGGGCATGAAAATATACCCAATATTACCACCCCACACTTAAAATATTGTTTGTCCTCAAGCAATCCTTAAAACAAACCTAAAATCCAAGTTTCACCCTCACACTTGACACCTCTATCAACTCATACTCAACCAACTAGCATGGAGAAAACATAAAATGGTTTGCAGCATACAATAATTTTCAACAAAGCACGTATAAAAGATTTCATAATCAAAAACTCACAGCACTCTATAAATGACTCATCTTTTCAATACAATGGGCCAATATGATTAAGTGTGATACAAGCAACAAGTTGTGTACCAAATTAGACCTCATGTGCCCCTTACTTTTAGTGATATTCCTCTCTCAAATTCATCAATATAAGACATGGAACACAATAAACAAGGCACTCCCACACTCACAAATGATGTAATGCATACGCAACATACCATAGGCTTTCCCTTCATGTACATTGGAATTACCTAATTGCTTCAAGAGATAAGATCACAAGGACTTTTCTTGGTTATAATGCTCGGCTAAGGGACAGATAGGATTGATATTTCCATTTTTATAGTGACTACCATCCTAAGCACTTTTAAGACATATTTCACTTTTCTTGTCCACCACCTCTTTCCTTGCTTGTTCACCTTTCCTATACTCACCCTTGTCTTTTCTTTTCATGCCCCATTTTTTTGACTACTTGGTTGCTTGTTTTCTAATCATAGAATAACTAAGGATTTTTGCAATTAAAGCTCTTTTTCATTTTCCTAGCAACAAGTAGACAACACAATTTTTATGGGCACCCTTTCTCCTCACTTTTCTTTTCTTACCACAATTTTTTCTTTTTTTCTTAACATTATACTTCGATGGACTTTAACTTTCAAGTATCAAAGTGCCTAAGAATACTTTAGATCAATAATTCTAAGGTCTCACAACAAAAGGGATTAAGCTATTATTGAGGTTAAGAAAGAATAAGACATTTAGGCTCAAATGGGTTAACTAGGGAGAATGACTAGGAAGGTAAAATAAATGTGGGAAAACATGGCTTTTCAAAGAAATGCCTTGATCATCTCTCAACTCCCTACCAACTAGTTATCCTACATATACTAAGGCAAGTTCTAGATGTTACAATATATACATATAAAATAATTCAGCTCACCTCTCTTGGCAGCAAGGAATCTAATCAATTTCTACAACTACACATTCACACAATCATACTGAATGACAAGTTAAACTCATAATTAATCCTCAAGGATATGTTGAGTAAAATTAAAGAGATATGTGTTTCTCTCATGGATTCTAACTCATGCAATCAAGATGACCACTCTATTTACTCTAGCATAGCGGCTAAGTAGAATATAAACAAGCATACAAGCAGATGTCCTACGACTCAACCTAAAAAAATAAAAAAATAAAAATATGACAAAACTTCCCTTAAGACGGTAGTCATCCATTCATCATAGGAAACTTCATTACTCTATGAGTACACTGAAACTCAAATAAAACAAAATAAAAATTACCGGTTCAAAGAGGCTCCCCTTCGAGAAGAATTGAGGCCATAAGAAAAATCCGAAGGGTGGGTGATATGTCAGTTTAAATAATTCTCAAACAAAATATGATGGCGTACTCCCGCCAACCTCAAAGCCCCACAAGGAGACATACCCTCACCCCACACTTAAAGCTTTGCTTTGTCCTCAAAAGCAACTAATTAGATACCAAATTAAAGTGAGAAAACACTTCCTAGGGCCCTTTAGGGCTTAGCTAACAACATGTATTTTGTGTTCACAGGTCACACGACCCCACTCTTAGGCTCAAGAACATGCTCCTTAGCTTTGATTTCGGGAACTCAGACTTTGTAACTTTTGATAATTTGAGCAATAAACTTGTACTTTTGAGGTATGACTAAGAGTACCTAATAGGATAAGAAGGAGGTGTTATGAGTTATTTGAATTATTCTATGATCATATTTAAGATTGAGCGTCGATCAAGTTGTAGAACAAAATTTGGAAAAAGTTATCATAAAAAATTTCCTTCTTGATATTTCTTGAAATTTAGGTCAAATATTTAGGCTTTTCTCCCAATATATAGGTATAGGGTGTGCGACCTATTAAATTAAATGTTTGAGTCTAGTTTCTAATGCATCAAACCATTTGTTAATCTGACTTCGGGTAGAGAGATATTCGCCCTTTCGCGAGACCGTGAAAGCAGGCACCTCGCATAAGGTCTTAAGGCGGTGGAGGGCTATATAAAGCCCCTTGGTCAGTTATAACACCCATAATTATTTTTCAAGAGTTGGTAGGTGGTGTAACACTCTCCCTAACAGCTCCCATAAGTTCTAACAATTTTGAAGTTGATTGGAAGATGCAAATAAATTTTCGAGCATAGATTGTGAATCGTCATTGTGTGCTTGTGTTGTAATTAGTGTTTTCGTGCCTTTTGGTGGCTGTCTCGTCCTAGAAAACTTGTAGTAGCGGCTTCCCTAAGGCATTATATTCTAAAATGATGATGGTAGCTTAAAATCAGCTTATCTTAGGGCTCACCGTAGTTAGGGTATGTTAAGGATTTTGCTCTCCTTTTTTGACATAGATTTTTCGTTGAATCGAACTCCCGTTGTCGTCATGCGAATTACTTATTTGTGGTTGGAAATTTTCTGTTGTAAATCCTATTGTTTGGTGGAAATATGGATTGTGATCTTTCCCTCATTAATTGAGGCCGTGTAATTAGGAATTAAAATTGGTCATTCGTGGTGAGTCGGAGGGGCGATAGTATGCATCGAGTTTGGCTAGTGTTGTGAGGAGATTCATGAACCTTTTGGCCTGAGTTGAGGGATATTTTGAATGTAGTTTTTGGGGCTGTTTTGATGTAGTTACATGCTATATGTGTGGATGATCAATTTGATTGGTGAAGAGACAAGTTAGTAGGCCCGTAGTGACTTTGATAACACTCAGATGATCATGTTGACTATTGTGAAATTGAGGATAGGCTGGTTAGAGTCGATGGAGGATTGTGTCATATATGATAGTTCTTTGATTGTTTATATTTCATGGGAATATATTTTGTAATTATGTGATCCTTAGTTTGGTTTGTGGCACGTCGGTGGATGGCTAGATATGTAAAGAGTTAGTACTACGTGGTGGTAGTTGGTTGATGGGGTTTGAGAGCCTGCTGTGGGCTATTTTTAACATGTGTTTTATATGTATTATTTTTTATTGATTATGAATGCTTTTGATCATGATTGTGTGTGCTATTTGAGGCCTTGGGGCTCGGGCCTTGGGGCTCGTGGATACCCGACGCACGAGAGTGTTTCCGGCCGAGGGGTTGAGCCCAATGGGTGAATGACCTACGGGGTTGAGGATGATGTCCTCCATAGTGTCGAGTTGAGACATGATTCGTGAGTGATCTGACATGTCTGAGCCTTCCTGGGATCGCAATTGGTTCTCCTAGATGGATTGAGCTCCGCTATCTATGCGCAGCTGAGAGAGTGTCCGACAGTGCCTGATTGACGATGTTGATTAACTGGTGTTTACTTGTGATTTGTTTGGCATTATATTGTGGTTGTTGCTTGTGTTATTTGTTATCTGATAGTAATGGATGCTAGATGTTGGCTGGTGTTAGCTGAGGCCATTGAGAGCTTTAAAGGCGATGACAGGTGAGTTGGGTCAGCTAGGTGCCGTTGTATTGTTATTTACTTTTTGGACTTGCCAGGCTTATGGGGGTTCTGCTTGTATGTTTTCTTGTACTCTCCAGGATTATGGGGGCCAGGTAGGTTTTATGTTTTTACTTAAATCCAATTCTCCTTTTACGATATTTGGTATATATGTTGATCTCTAATCTTAGTCTTCCAGTTGTTTATGCCTTTCATGCTCGATACATTATTGTACTGATGCCCTAGTCGTGGCACTGCATTCATGCCTGCAGGTGATGGTGTGTTGTTGGATCAGGTTCTTGGTTGCTAAGTGGAGTTCCAGCTGAGTTGGTGCGCTCCAGGTCTTTTGGAATCGCCAAGTGTTTGACTTAAGGGTAGTTCGGGGCACTATCCCGATCATTTGATTACTAATGTATTCATAGAGGCTCATGGACATTGTTGTGGTTTTAGTATGTTGTTATAGGCTAGGTGGGCCATGTTGTATAGTTGTTCTTCCATTCTGTGTCCTCGACAATATATTGTATTTATTTTTCTTGGTTAGTCAGGTGAGCCAGCTTCGGCTATACTCTATCGTCTCATTCTGATTGTATAGATGTTGTGTTGTTGAAACTCATCGATTCTGGACTTTGTTTTATATTTTTGGCATCGGGTATGCTCATATCAAGGGTGGCACCAGGTGCCAGTCACACCTCCCCGGGTTCGGGGGTGTGAAAGACTTGGTATCAGAGTAGTTCGTCCTAGGGAGTCTATGAGCCGTGTCTACTAGAGTCTTGTTTATGTGTGCATTGCACAGTGTACTTATAAACAGGAGGCTACAGGACATTTAGGATTGTTACCCTTCTTTCTGGATAGAAATCGCGCGAGAAGTTAGATGTCATAGGAGTCGGGTCTAGACTTACATTTTCTGACTTTTGCAGGGATGCTTGTAACTTGATGAATTATAGCCAGCCAGTGGCTAGATATGGTGACAGGTAAGATTCTTATTTTGATTATGGTTATAGTGGTGTCGCGCCTCGGCATGGTGCAATTTTTATTGTTTGAAGTTGTTGGTGGTAGGCTTTTCATGTGAGGCTATGTCGTGCGATATCGTGCTGTGCCAGTCCTTGAGTGGGAGTCGTGCATTTCCTCCAACATTCGAGGATGAATGTTTCTAAGGGGGGAAGGATGTAACACCCCTGATAATTTTAACAATAAAATCGTGCTTTTGAGGTAGGACTAAGAGTACTTAATAGGCTAAGAAGGAAGTGTTATGAGTTATTTGAATCATTCTATGATCATATTTAAGATTGGACGTCGATCATGTTGTAGAACAAAATTCGGAAAAAGTTATCATAAAAATTTCCTTGTTGAGATTCCTTAAAGTTTAGGTCAAATGTCTTAAGGCTTTTCTCCCAATCTATAAGGATTTAGGGGGTGTTCGACCTATCAAATTAAAGGTCTATGAGTCTAGGTTCTAATGCATTAAACCATTTGTTAATCTGACTTCGGAATAGAGAGTATTCGCATTTTCTTGAGACCGCGCAAGCAGGCACCTCACAAGGTCTTAAGGCGGTGGAGGGCTATATAAAGCCCCTTGGTCAGTTCTAACACCCATAATTCTTTTTCCAGAGTTCGTAGGCGGTGGAGAGCTCTCCCTAACAGCTCCCCATAGGTTATAAGAAATTTTGATGTTTATTGGAAGATGCAAATCAATTTCCGAGCATGGATTGTGAATATGTCGTGTGTGCTTGTATTGTAGTGGTGTGTTCGTGCCTTTTGGTGGCTGTCTCATCCTAGAAACTTGTAGTAGCGGCTTCCCTAAGGCAGTATATTTATGGTGATGGTATCTTGAAATCGGCTTATCTTGGGGCTCGCCAGAGTTGAGGTATATTAAGGATTTCGACTCTCCTTTTTTGGCGTGATTTTCATTGAATCGAACTCCCATTGTCGTCGTGCGAATTGATTGTTTGTGGTTGAAAATTTTGTGTTGTAAATCCTATTTTTTGGGGGAAAGCTGGATTGTGATCTTTCCCTCATTAATTGAGGCCCTTTAATTGGGCATTAAAATTGGTCGTTTGTGGTGAGTCGGAGGGCTGATAGAATGTGCTGAGTTTGACTAGTGTTGTGAGGAGATTCATGAACCTTTTGGGCTGAGTTGAGGGCTAGTCTGGATGTAGTTTTTGGGGCTGTTTTGATGTAGTTACATGCTATATGTGTGGATGATTGGGTGATTGGTGAAGAGGCGAGTTAGTAGGCCCCTAGTGACTTTGATAACACTTGGATATTCATGTTGACTATTGTGAAATTGAGGACAGACTGGTTAGGGTCGATGGAAGATTGTGTCATATATGATAGTTCTTTGATTGTTTATATTTCATGGGAATATATTTTGTAATTATGTGATCCTTAGTTTAGATTGTGGCATGTCGGTAGATGGATAGATATGTAAGGTTAGTACTACGTGGTGGTAGCCGGTTGATGGGGTTTGAGAGCCTGTTGTGGGATATTTTTAACATATGTTTATATGTATTATTTTTATTGACTATGAATGCTTTTGATCATGATTGTGTGTGCTATTTGAGGCCTTGGGGCTCGTGGATACTCGGCGCACGAGAGTATTTTCGACAGAGGGGTTAAGCCCAATGGGTGAATGACCTACGGGGTTGAGGATGATGTCCTCCATAGTGTCGAGTTGAGACATGATTCGAGAGTGGTCTGACATGTCTGAGCCTTCCTAGGATCGCAATTGGTTCTCCTAGATGGATTGAGCTCCGCTAACTGTGCGCAGCTGAGAGAGTGTCCGACAGTGCCTAATTGATGATGTTGATTAACTGGTGTTTACTTGTGATTTGTTTGGCATTATATTATGGTTTTTTCTTGTGTTATTTTTTATCTAATAGTAGTGGATGCTAGATGTTGGCTGGTGTTAGATGAGGCCATTGAGAGGTCTAAAGGCGATGACAGGTGAGTTGGGTCAACTAGGTGCCATTGTATTACGTCAGGATGATAAAAAGCTTAACATCTCTCATTCTTATTACTTTTTCAATATTTCATTTTTGTAGGCTGGTCCGGTCTAATTCTCTTTCCTTGTGCCTATTTTGTTGTAGGCGGTTGGTTCACAGGTACAACCTTTGTAACTTCATGGTATACCCAAAGAAGTATTTCACTTTCGTCTATGGCCTGCCCCGCTCTCTTTTCAACTTAGTTATTTTATTAGGACTAATGTCTATCTCTGGAGTTACTTTCTTTTTCTCTTTTGTAATTCTTTCTATTTGATTTTTGATTATACTTGTTTTATCAGTCAACTCCTTCATTTTAGTTTCTATCAGTGAAGAATTTGGACAATTTCCAGATTCAATTTGACTAAATGATTCGTTAATTATCTGATTACTAATTAGAGAATCTTTGTCTTTTTTCGTTTCATTCGATTCAGATATTTCTTTGAATCTAAATAATACACGTGGATGTATTTTTGAAAGTTCTTTTATTATTTTTTTTAGAAATAGAATTTACTTTTTGTACTTGCCGGGCTTTTGGGGGCCAGGTAGGTTCTGTTTGTATGTTTTCTTATACTTTCCAGGCTTATGTGGGCCAGGTAGGTTTTAGGTGTTTACTTAAATTCAGTTCTCCTTTTGCGATATTTGGTATATCTGTTGATCTCTAATCTTAGTCTTCCAGTTGTTTCTGCCTTTCATTCTCGGTACATTATTGTACTGACGCCCTAGTCGGGGCGCTACATTCATACCTGTAGGTGATGGTGGGTTGTTAGATCAGGTTCTTGGTGTCTAAGTGGATTTCCAGCTTAGTTGGTGCGCTCCAGGTCTTTCGGAGTCTCTAGGTGTTTGAGTTAAGGGTAGTTCGGGGCCCTGTCCCGATCATTTGATTACTAATGTATCATAGAGGCTCATAGACATTATTGTGGTTTTAGTATATTGTTATAGGCCAGGTGGGTCATGTTGTATAGTTGTTCTTCCATTCTATGGCCTCGACGGCATATTGTATTTATTTTTCTTGGTTGGTCAGGTGAGCCAGCTTCCGCTATAGTCTATCGTTTCTTATGATTGTATAGTTGTTGTGTTGTTGAACCTCATTGGTTTTGGCCTTTTTTTTATAATTTGGGTGTCGGGTATGCTCATTTCAGGGGTGGAACTAGGTGCTAGTCACGCCTCCCCGGGTTCGGGGGTGTGAAAGACTTCCCCTTCCTGCAAAAGAAAAAACCAGCAATGACACTATATATACAAATAAGACAGTTATATTTTTACATGTTGGGTTACATCACAACCAACGCTTGATTTAACATCGGGGCACGACGCAAGACCCTTTAATCATTTTGCAATAAAATTTAAGTCTTTTCTCTATCTCAATTGCCCTCATAATAATGCTTCACCCTTTGTCCATTAACCAAGAATGTTCTGTCAGACCCCAAGGGTTTCAACTCCATAGCACCATGTGCATTCACACTTACTATTTCAAATGGTCCCGACCACTTTGATCTCAGCTTCCCACCAAACAGCTTCAACCTTGAATTGTATAGTAACACTAATTTCCCTGCTTGAAACTCACGAGGTTGAATGCATTTGTCATGTGCTCTCTTAGTCCTTTCTTTGTACATTTTGGCATTTTCATAAGCACTGAACCTGAACTTATCCAACTCATGTAGTTGCAGCATCCGTTTTTCTCCAGCAGCTTCCAAATCCATATTCGACTTTTGTATGGCCCAATATTCTATGTTTTGCAACTCAACTAGTAAGTGACACACTTTCCCAAAAATTAGTCTATATGGAGAGGTGCCAATAGGAGTTTTAAAAGTTGTTCGGTAAGCCCATAATGCATCATCCAACTTATTTGATCAATCCTTTTTATTTGTGCTCACGGTCTTATCAAGAATTCTTTTGATTTCTCGATTTGATACCTCCACCTGTCCACTGGTCTTCGGATACACAGTGGCTACCTTGTGTTTCACATTGTATTTGAAGAGTCAGTTGCAGAAGTGTGTACCTTCATCACTAATAATGCCCCTGGGTGTGCCAAAACGGGTGAATATGTTCTTTTTCAAGAAATGAGTTATAGCCTTGGCATCATTGGTAGGTAGTGCTATAGCTTCTATGCACTTTGATACATAATCAACTGCTAAAAAGATATACTTGTTCCCATTTGAATGGATGAAGGGCCCCATGAAGTCAATTCCCCAACAATCAAACACCTCTACTTCCATAATGCCTCGCTGAGGTATCTCCTGCCTTTTCGAAATGTTCCCTGTTCTTTTGCAACTATCACAAGACTTCGCGAACAGATACACATCTTTGAATAGAGTAGGCCAATAAAACCCAGCCTGCAGGACTTTTGTTGCAGTCCTATCTCCACTATGGTGAAGAATGGCAGCTTTCTATAACTTGAGTCACCTCTCAATTAGGAACACATCTTGTAACCAATTGATCAGGACCTATCTTGTATAAGAAGGGTTCATCCCATATGTAGAATCAACTATCATGCAATAATCTTTTCTTCTTTTCTGAGTTCACACCAGTTGGGTACACCCCACTAACCAAGAAATTTACCATATCTACATACCATGGCAACTCCTGGCTATTCACAACAAATAACTGCTCATCAGGGAAGGTCTCAAGTCTTATAGTCAATATGCTCCCTATCCTCTAACCTGGATAGGTGATCTGCCACTTGGTTTTCTGTGCCCTTCCTATCTTTGATCTCAATCGAATGAGTCTGGGCTTAGCATCCTTCTTTGCAAACAGGTACATGTATGCAACATGATCAATATAGACTATCACCTTTGTCCCCACTAGGTACGCTTGAAACTTGTCAAATGCATACACCACAACCAATAACTCCTTCTCGGTCACTGTGTAATTTTTCTGAGTTGCATCTAAAGATTTTCTTGCGTAGTAAATAGGTTGAAACTTCTTTGCCCTATTTTGTCCCAAGAAAGCTCCTATCGCATAGTCACTGGCATCGCACATCATAATGAATGGTAATGACCAATTTGGGGCAATAATAATTGGAGCTGTTGTCAACTTATCCTTCAATGTGTTGAAAGCCTGCACAAGGTCCCTGTTGAACTCAAACTTCACATCTTTCTCTAAGAGTTTGTAAATTGGGGTTGCAAGTTTTGAAAATTCTTGGATGAACCTTCTATGGAACCCCCATATCCTAAGAAACTACGCACTCTTTTCACCGAAATTGGGGTGATAGTTTTTCGATTGCTTCAACTTTAGCTCTGTCAACCTCAATACCTGAATTTGAAATTTTATGGCCCAAGACTATCCCTTCACGTACCATGAAATGGCATTTCTCCCAATTCAGTACAAGATTAGTCTCTTCACATCTGTCTAGTACGGCATCCAAATGATTCAAGCAATTATCCATAGACTGAGAAATCATCCACGAACACCTCCATATATTTCTCCACCATGTCTGTAAATATTGCCGACATACATCTCTAGAATGTTCCTGGAGCATTACATAATCCAAACAACTTCCTTCAGAATGCAAAGGTGCCGAAAGGGCAGGTGAAAGTCGTCTTCTCCTGATCTTCTTGTGCGATCATGATCTGATTGTAGCCTGAATACCCATCCAAGAAGTAGTAATAATCATGCCCAGCGAACCTATCTAGCATTTGATCCAAGAAAGGCAAGGGAAAGTGATCCTTCCTGGTGGCTGCATTTAGCTTTCGGTAGTCAATGTAAATTCTACATCCAGTAACTATTCTTTGGGGGATCAATTCATCCCTCTCATTACGAACCATAGTCATCCCCCCCCTTTGGAACACATTGAACTGGGCTCACCCAATGACTATCCAAAATTGGATAGATGACGCGTGCATCCATCCACTTTATAATTTCCTTCTTGACCACCTCTTTCATGATTGGGTTCAGTCTTCGCTGATGTTCAACACTAGGTCTGGTTCCTTCTTCAAGTAGTATCTTATGCAAGCAAAAGGAATTGCTTATTCCTTTTATGTTAGCTATTGTCTACCCTAGTGTTGTTATCCACCGCCTTAGTACTTCCAGCAATGTGCTAACCCGTTCATCATTCAAAAAGAAGATATTATCACAGGCAGTGTGTTATCACTGCCTAAATATGCATATTTCAAATGAGTGGGGAGGGGTTTTAATTCAAGAACTGGTTCCTTCTCAATACAGGGCTTCAACTTCTCCCAATTTAGAGATTTGTCAAGTATCTCTGCAGGAATATCTCTTCGGACGTATGAATTGGTTGCATCTAGTTCTGCTAAACATTATGTCGTCTCTGATCCCTTTATCTATTGTTCCTCATATACCAACACTCTGCCTAGTGGATCATCCTATGACAGATATTCCTCTATGTTTGTATGGGACAATTCTGATTCAATTTCCATAGAGGTCTTCATCTCCTCGTGATGGGGTGGCAATTTTGCTGCCTTAAACACATCAAAAACTGATTATTGACCATCCACTGTCATTTTCACCTTGCCTGATTTCACCTTTATTACAGCATCTGCGGTGGCCAGGAATCCTCTCCCCAAAATGAGGGGAACTACTTCATCTACTTCGTAGTTTGAGATTATAAAGTCTAGCGGCAGGAGGAAAGGTCCTACCTTAAGCAAGACATCTTCAAAGATTCCTTCCGAGTGAACAGTGGACCTATCTGCTAGCTGTAAGGTCACTGTGGTGTGCATTTGTTCGCCTAGCCCCTGTCCCAATGTTCTGAACAAGGATGCATGCATCAGATTGATGCTAGCGCCCAAATCACACAAAGCTGACCCAAGTTCTCTGCTTCCGATGGTCACTAGAATTGTGAAACTCCCAGGGTCCTTCAACTTTTTAGGAATTTTATTATGCACCAGCGAACTACACTCCTCTGTCAATTCTACAGTTTCAAACTCCGTTAGCCTCTTCTTATTTGCCACAATATCTTTCAAATACTTGGAATATTTTGAAACATCCTATAAAATCTCCACCAATGTAAGTTAACATGAACCTGTTTTAAAATCTCAACGAATCTCTGACAAGCTATGTCCTCTTTCTGTTTCTTAAATCTTTGAGGAAATGGGGGAGGTGGTCTAGCTACTACAAATTTTGATTTTGGATGTTTTTACTTAGCTCTACAAACGTCATCAGATGCCTGTGGGGATCCTCGTGCGTCTTGCCCTAAAATTGGCAAATGTTTTAGACCAACCGCACAGTCCCTTCTTTAAGCTCAAAGTTTCCAGTGATGGCCGATTTAACAATTGCTTTAGAAGCATTCTCCAAATTCAGCCTAACAAACTGCATCACTAGAACTCTCTCATTCTCTTCACCTGCGCTTTCCCGATGTTTTTCATAGCTAACCTTAGAAAGGTTCTCTCTATTTCAGGATCAAGAGAATCTAAGGTTGGTCCTTGACTTCTCGTGCTTGGCATTATCTAAGGCAAACAACCTTGTGAACTTCAACAAAAAAACAAGAAACAAACGTAAAACAAAGACTAGCAAAATAAAATTCTAACCTACAAACGATTAAAAAATATTCAAGTCCTTGGCAACGACGCCAAAAACTTGATGTCGCCCCAGCGCACGTGGTCTTCAAGTAATATAGAAATGTTAAAGTTCAGATATCGTACCCACAGGGACTTGTCAATTTAATTGTTATAAGGTTGTTACTTTAATTTCACTAATCTATGAAACAAGTAAAATGAAGATTGGTTTGGAAAATTAAACTACTAAAACTTCAAATGTAAAAATTAACTAAAATGAATGCAAGCTTGATTGTATTTCAATAACGATGACAGACTAAGGCAATGACACTTGGTTGGTTTTCGGTTGAGTTTTCCAGACGTAATTAAACTAGCATGATTCTTTCTATGGTTATTAGTTGCAAGTTACTATCCCATTTCTTGCCACTATCCCTAGTATCCAAGAACTATTTCATGAACTCTAACGCTTATATCCCTATGGTCGCAGGAGAACAATGAAACGACGATTATGTCTACTTATATTTCAACTAAACAGGGTTGAAGGGTATATCCCTATCCTTAACAACAGCTTCTATACTATCACCAATGGGTTCAAGGGTCTTTGAATTCCCGTTTTGTATTTATTTTTAACCCTTTCAATTTCCTTTCCGAAGTTCAATCGAAATCCAAAAAATTACTTACAAGATGATCAGTCTCATAAATAATAAATTAACACAAATAAATACAAACAACCATAAAAGAAGAATCAAAACTAAGTTTAATTAATCTGTCAAACAATCAACCATTCACCGTGGCCACAACCCTAGACTATGAGTTTAGCCACTCATAGACAAGCGAAAAAATAAATACTTAGTCATCATCATGAGAAAATATGAATTAAAGAATAGAAAACCTAGTTGTAGAACCTTGTCTTCCTTCCAAACAGCTTACAAGCTTTCATGAATGAACTATAGAATAAAAATGAGTAAAGACTACTTCAAGTAGTCCAAAACTACTCCAAGAAGTCAAAAACTATGTAACAAATTATCTAAGGCTTATATTTATAGAAGCCTTCAACTGACGCTTCTGCCCTTCAAGAATTGGCTTAAAAATCAGCATTTTTGCCCCGGAAAGGGTCTGGCGTGCCGCCCCTTCTATCTTGCCACACACTTAGTGAAATTTTTAGCAATTTTCCGATCCAGATAAGGCCTGGCGTGCTGCCCAGCCATAGCACCAGCTTGAGAATTTTTTCTCTGAAGTTTGAGGGCTGGTGCGGGGCGCCAGCCATAGCACCAAACCCGTCGAATTCTCAAATCTTCATGCCTTGCATCATTTTGAGCCCATTTTGCTTACTTTCCTGCTCAAGTCAACTCAAATTATTTGTTAGCACATAATACATACACATACATGAATTTAAGCATAAATTAAAGATTATGAACTCAAAATATGATCAAATATGGGTAAAAATATGGCAAATGGGCATGAAAATATTCCCAACATCAATGTCCTTTGAAGAAAGTTTATTCAACTATTTCAATCTAGCATGTCCAAGTCTTTTGTGCCAGAGTAAAGGATCACAATCCATTTCATTAAGACATGTCAGATTTGTACCAAGCATTCCCATGATGTCAGTCTTGTATACATTCTTGTATCTATTGGCAGTTAAAACAATTTCCTTTGTATCCAGCTTCTTGACCTTGCAACCTGCAAAAGTAAAGGTCATCTTATTTTCTTTGTCACACAGCTGAGATATACTCAGCAAATTGTATTTTAATCCATCTATATGATATACTTCTTCCAATGCTCTTTCTTCTGTTCTTCCAATTTTTCCAATTCTAGTGCAGTACCCTTTTTACCATGTATCAATGTCTCTTTCTTCCTTTCACTCTCACTTGCAAAATAGTTTGAGGTTAATTTTTGGAACCCAGAAAAACTTGGGTCCTTTCTTGTGATCAAAAGGATGAATCAAATCTCTTTTTGCCCATCTTGGCAACAGGTCGTTGAACCTATTTCTGTGAACAGGTTGCAACTAGTTTCCTTTTGCTAACACAACGCTCCCGTTTTTGCTCCTAGCAGCTATTGGACATTCAATAGTGGGATGTCTAAGTTTTCCAAACAAGTAATAGATATCTTTAGTGATATTAGTTTCTATGAAAACTTATTCTAGTCATTTCATTATGAACTCTTCCAGTTAAGTTATTTATAATTCTAGATGACATTGTCCACCTGCTTGCTCTCTCAAGATCTAGTTTTAGCCTAGACTCTTTTAGACTTAGTTTTTTACTTTTTTTCACACATAAGTAGTTTATTTTGCAGTTCTTAATTTCTAACTCAACCTCATTCTGATTCTCACTCATCTCTTCCTTTTGAGATAAAGACTTCTTCAAATTTCAGATTTGAGGATCAGATTGGATGATTCAAGTTGGTTTATCTGTTCCTTTAGGGAACTGTTTTCTTCATCAGTGACATTCTTGCATTTTTTTAAAATCAATATACTCAAATTGTAAACTTGTTAGAGCATTGAATATTTGATCCCTACTAGAGGTGACCTCTTGAAGATTATCAATTAAAGCATTCATCATAGAAATAAGTTTTCTTTTAGAAAGAATATGAAAATTTTCAGTAAAATCAGGAGTACTTACCTCAAAGTTCTTTTCATCATCATTAAGGTCAGAGTCTCCTATGGGCATGAAAGCAGTCTCATCAATCTCTTCATTTTCAGAGTCTTCAGATTCTGATGCCCATGCTTCCATCATTGCATAATTTTTCTCCTTTTTCTTTGCTTTCTCCTTCATTTAGAGGTGCTTAATGGTCGGTTCGGTTTGGTTAGTTGTATTATCAATTTTTGATTTATAAAGATGTTAAATAAATAAGCAAATCAATAAGATATTTATTATCGTTTTTGGTTAATTAGTATTTGCCATACCCTGGTAGCCCAAAGATTAGAACCGGGAGTTGAAACGGAGAAAAACTCAAAACTAGCACTAGGTAACAGGATGGGTCATGAGGTGACCCGTGAGAGCAGCCCACGAGTCGTGATGTGACTCTTGGGGTTGCCAGGTGAGGAGTATGGAACTTGGGAGATGAGGTCCCTACGGACATGACCACGACTCGTGGTCAGGCACCACGAGTCGTTAGGTCAGTCGTGGGGTGGGAGAGTAAGAAAAGAGAAGGGAGGCAGTGAACTTGACGAGAGGATCCCACGAGTCGTGGTCAGTCACCATGATTCGTGGTGAGAGTCGTGAGAAGCAGGATGGAGCAAGGAAAGAATCAAAGACAGTGCACCTAACGAGAGGTGACCACGACGGGGATGAATTGTGAGGTCTTCCGTTACAAGCCCTACAGGTCGAGAAGCAGTGGACTTCACGGGTCAAGCCACGAGTCTTGGCCACGAGGGGTCGTTAGGTCCCTCGTGGTGATCGTCTGGAATTTTCAGGCAGTGCACCTCACGGTGTGACCATGAGTCATGGTCACTGACCACGACTCGTTAGGTCACCCGTGGGGACTGATAGTCAGGTTTTTCCTGCGATTTTTCTAAGGGTACTTCGATAAATTCCTAACCTCCTAGATCCTAAAATAAGTCGTTTTGGATTATTTAGAGGGGATTTAAAGGGGCAAAACGGTTTTCCCCCTCATTCCCACTCATCTTATGAGAAATTCACCGTAAGCTTTCCTCTCTAAAAGCTCTCAAGCAAAGCTAGGATTTTCATCCATTGCAGCAGTCCAAGCTTCCTTCTCCAAGAAAATTCTAACTCAGGCATGTGAGAATTCAACAAGGGGATAGTTCTTCCCTTGTGTCCCCCCAAACCCTTCTCTAGTGACAATGTTGATACTTATCCCTGTACATTGAGTTTAGCCCTATTTTTTGAGCTAGAAAAATCTTGGCATCTGCATTTGTGCTTGAATATCGAATTTTAGTTTGATCTTATCAGTGTTGGGAACTCCCATGTTGTTAGTAGCATTGAATCTCAATCATAATATTGTCAATTCAGTTCTAGTAAGAATGTTAGAACTCTTAGTGTTAGTTAGAAAATGTCAACTGATCAGTTTGACTACAAAATTTCCCGAGGTGTCAGTACCACCTCCCAGTTATCAGCATCAGATTCATAATTCAGTTTATTGGTCCACTTGGCGGTCATGACACTTTAGATATATAGCTCTGACTAGCCTTAGGACCCCATTTTAGATTACAGTTTGTTCTTAGACGGTTACAACGCTTCTAGATAAGCAGCTCTGACCAGTTTAGAACCTAGTTTTAGAATCTGGTCTGATAAGACTCTCAAGGTACTTTCAAATATGTATCCCTGACTAGTCTTGGGCCCCAGTTTTGAGCTATCAGCTTAGTATTCAGTCTAGGATTATCAAGTGGGAGTAGGACTTAGCACGTAGCGGACCGAGGTTCCAGCATACCCAGGTTCCCAAAACTACATTGCCAGCGTAGGTTTTAGTATTTATTGGCCTGATTGTCCCAAGACTTTTGTGATCACCCAGTTCATGCCTTTATACCCTGACAAGGTATATTGGGTCCTACCAGTAGGGTGTATACATCAGACTCCGTATCTAGCTCATGTGGTTACACGTCGGTTATAGACTCTTCCACGAGCCAGTTCACTCTAGTCTCAGTCCAGTTTAGTTCAAATCAATATTCCAGACTCAGAACATGCTTTGACCATCAGACAGGGTCTTCTAGACCACCTCAGCATTTCAGTAATTCAGATCAGTAGCGTTAGTTGGTCATTGCATGTCTTGTAGTTCAGCACATCTCTTATTGTTTATTCTATTGTGTTATATTCCTCTCACTTACTCAGTATATTCAAAGTACTAATGCATACTTTTTTACTGCATCATTTTATGATATAACTGCAAGATCTCAATCTCAGCTCCATTAGCCGGAAGTTCATCGAAGATCTTAGCTACTCCAGTTGGTGAATCCTCATCCTTCGAGGACGAAGATTTATTACTTCAGTTATAGTTTTCTTCCTTTTTATTTATATTTGGTGTCAGCTGGAGGTTTGTCCCAGCAGCTCATTAGTCATAGTGTTTCTCAGACGTAGACTGTCTTTCAGACTCAGTTTGGTTTTTATTAAACTTGTAGCTTTGTTTCAATATTTTCAGGTATTGACATTTTGCTTTAAACTTCTGCTGTACATATCTTTATATTACTCAGAATACCAGTGTATGATAGACTAGGGGTTGACTTGGGGTCACATGTGACTTCAAGTACCGTGTTTCATCCAGGCTGTACACTCAGGGCGTGAAAAACTTGATATCAGAGTACTAGGTTCAAAGTATCCTCGGATGTATGAAAGCTTATTGAGTAGAGTCCTCTTCATGGGTGTCAAGCGCGCCACACTTATGATGAGGAGGCTACGAGATGTCATTAGGAAACTTCCCTTTATTTCATACTCCTTATTGTGCATTGAAATATAGTTCTAGAATCATTTCCCTAACTCGTGCTTTGCCTCATTTCAATGAATTATGCCTCCACGATGCGGTAATGGAAGGAGGTCCAGTAATGCTCAGTGGCCTGCCCTACCAGCCCCGGCATCCCCTCAAGATGACTCGGTATCTACCATAGAATTTAGGGCAGCCATTCAGCTGCTCGCCCAAACTGTGACCAACCAGGTGAACTAACAGGTGGTGTTGGTGAACACAAACGGGTCCGCAGCAGCTGCTAGGGTGCAGGAATTCACCCGAATGAACCCACCATCCTTTCAGGGATCCAAGGTGGGGGAGGACCCCTAAGAGTTCGTGGACGAGATTAAAAAGATTACTCGCATAATGGGTGTCAGCTCCTCTGAGAGTGCTAACCTGGCTACCAACCAGCTAAAAAGGGTAGCCTAGGTCTGGTATGAACAGTGGAAAGAGGAGCGGCCAGCGGGAGCAGGACTGGTGGAGTGGAAGGAGTTCAACACAGCCTTCCTAGTCAGATTTTTCCCTCGAGAGGTTAGGGAGGCCAAGGTAGCGGAGTTCATAAACCTGAGATAGGGAAACTGGATCGTAGAGGGGTATGCTCTAAAGTTCACCAGGTTATCCAAATACGCTCCAGAGATGGTGGCCGAGCCAAGGGATCGCATGCTGAAATTCGTAAATGGGGTGTCAAACCTGGTCCTCAAAGAGTGCAGAACAACGATGCTGATCAAAGATATCGACCTCTCCAGTCTGATTGTCTATGCCCAGCAGATTGAGGCCGAAAAACTGAAGGTCATGGAGAGAAAGAATAAGAGGACAAGTACTTCCAGTCAGATCACGACCATCAGAGGTCTAGGGGTAGCAACCGCCCACAGAAGTAGTAGCAGAGGGCTCTAACACCCAGCTCAGCCAACGCCCCCTACCTTCTGGTCCCGCCAGGATCGGAGGGGTGGAGCATTTGCCTCTCAGTCTCAGAGCTACAGTGCCGGGAATAGGTATCCAGCTTGCCCCAAGTGCGTCAAGAATCACCTAGAAGAGTGTCTTCAGGATCGAGAGGGTTGTTTCGATTATGGACAGCTTGGGCATCGTTTTAAGGAATGCTCGTTAGTAGGACGGGGGAGATCACAATCCACTACCTCAGTAGCTCTAGCAGGCGGACTAACTCAGCAAGCTAACACATCAGGTATGGAGGGCAGTCAATGCCAAAATCATTTTTATGCATTATAATCTCGTCAGGATCATGAGAACTCACCGGATGTGGTCACAGGTATGTTACATCTTTTCCATCTAGATGTATATGCTCTGCTTGATCTGAGGGACATGCTATCATTCATGAATCCCTACGTAGCAGTTCAGTTCGATATCATTCTAGAAGTCCTCTCAAAACTTTTCTCGGTCTCCACCCCAAGTTGGCGAGTCTGTTAGAGTCAGCCGGGTGTGTAGAAACTATCCAATCTCAGTCTGCAATAAAGTCATTCCAGCTGAACTTGTAGAGTTAGACATGATCGACTTCGACCTCATTCTTAGCATGGATTGGTTACACTCCGGTTATGCCTCAGTCAACTGCAGAACTAGGGTCGTCAGGTTTCAATTCCCTAATGAGCCAACTCTAGAATGGTCAGCCAATAGTTCAGCGCCTAAGGGTAGGTTTATTTCCCGCCTTAAGGCTAGGAAGCTTATTTCTAAGGGATGTATTTACCATCTAGTTCGGGTCAAGGATTTTGACTCTGAGACCCCAACTATCCAGTCAGTCCCTGTTGTCAGCGAGTTTCTAGATGTGTTCCTCGAAGATCTTCCGGAGTTCCTCTTGATTAGGAAATTGACTTCGGCAGAGACCTTATTCAAGATACTTAGCCTGTCTCCATCCCTCCTTGTTGAATGGCTCCGGCTAAACTTAAGGATTTGAAGGATCAACTAAAGGATCTTCTTGATAAGGGTTTTATCAGACCCAACATCTCTCCCTGGGGTGCTCCAGTTCTATTCGTGTAAATAAAAGACGGTACCCTCAGAATGTGCATCGATTACCGTCAGTTGAACAAGGTCACAGTCAAGAACAGGTATCCCCTACCCAGAATTGATGACCTGTTCGACCAACTTCAGGGAGCTAGCTATTTCTCCAAGATAGATCTCAAGTCGAGGTGTTATCAGCTAAGAGTCAGAGAGGGTGACATATCGAAAATAGCCTTCAGGACTCGATATGGTCACTTCGAGTTTGTGGTTATGTTCTTTGGACTAACGAATGCCCCTGCAGCCTTTTTACACCTGATGAATAGAGTTTTCAAGCAACATCTGGATACGTTCGTCATTGTATTTATCGATAACATTCTGGTATACTCCAGAAATAAGGAAGAGCATGTTAATCACCCGAGGATAGTGCTTCAGACACTCAGAGACTGCAAGCTATTCACTAAGTTCAGCAAGTGTGAATTCTAGTTGAAGTCCGTGACTTTCCTGGGTCATGTGGTCTCGAGTGAGGGTATTTAGGTTGATCCTCAAAAGATAGCATCAGTGAAAGACTGGTCCAGACCTACCTCTCCAACTGAATTCAGAATTTTCTTTGGTTTGGCTGGTTATTACCGACGCTTTGTAGAAGGCTTTTCTTCTATAGCATCTCCACTGACTAGGCTGACTTAGAAGAATGTGAAATTTCAGTGGTAAGATACGTATAAGAAGAGTTTCCACGAGTTAAAAACTCGAATCTCTACTGCTCTGGTATTGAATCTACCAGAAGGATCAAATGGATTTGTAGTATATTGCGACGCTTCCAGAGTTGGATACGGTTGCATTCTGATGCAGCGGGGCAAGATGATAGCCTACGCCTCCAGACAGCTTAAGGTTCATGTAAAAAATTATCCAACTCATGACTTGGAGTTGGCAGCAATAGTGTTTGCATTAAAAATATGGAGACATTACCTATATGGGGCTTATATTGATGTTTTCACCGATCACAAGAGCCTTCAGTATGTATTCAGTCAGAAGGACCTGAATTTTCGCCAAAGAAGGTGGTTAGAGCTCCTGAAGGATTATGACATGAGTGTTCTATATCACCGGGGAAAAGACAATGTGGTGGCTGATGCCCTAAGCAGAGTGTCTATGGGTAGCATGGCTCATATTGAGGAAGGTAAAAAGGAGTTGGTGAAGGATATTCACAAACTAGGTCAGTTAGGGGTGCAGTTGGTTGACTCGACTGAGGGTGGAGTTGTGATGCAAAGAGGGTCAGACTCCTCTTTGGTTATTGAAGTTAAGTCTAAACAGGATGAAGATCTCATTTTACTTGAACTCAAGGAAGCGGTTCTCAGGAGGGAGGTTTAGGCTTTCTACAAAGGGGGAGATAGTGTGCTCCATTATCAAGGCAGATTGTGCGTACCGAACATCGGTGACTTGAGACAGAAGATATTGGCTAAAGCACATAGCTCGAGATACTCCATCCACCCAGGTGCTACTAAAATGTACCGCGATTTGCGGGATATTTACTGGTGGAACGGCATGAAGAGAGACATCGCCGAATTTGTAGCTAAGTGCCCGAACTTCCAGCAAGTCAAGGTAGAGCACCAAAGACCGGGAGGTATGACCCAGGATATAAGAATACCCACATGGAAGTGGGAAGAAGTAAATATGGATTTTATTACGGGTCTACCTCGAACTTTTCGGCGACATGATTCTATCCGGGTAGTAGTAGACCGGATGACTAAGTCAACACATTTCCTCCCAGTTAAAACTACAGATTCAACTGAGGACTATGCTAGGCTTTATATCCGGGAGTTGGTCCGGCTTCATGAGGTGCCATTATCCATCATCTCAGACAAGGGTACCCAGTTCATCTCACATTTCTGGAAGTCTTTTCAGAAGGGACTTGGTACCCAGGTCAAGCTCAGCACAACTTTTCACCCACAGATAGATGGGTAAGCTGATCGGACTATTCAGACCCTAGAAGATATATTGAGAGCATGCGCGATCGATTTCAAGGGCAGTTGGGATGATCACTTTCCTCTCATCGAGTTTGCGTACAACAACAACTACCACTTTAGTATACAGATGGCCCCATTTGAGGCATTATATGGTAGGAGGTGTAGATCTCCTATAGGGTGGTTTTGAGGTTGGTGAATCTACTCTAATCAGGACAAACTCAGTTCATGAAGCTATGCATAAGATATATCTCATCAGAGAAGGATTGAAAACAGCTCAGAGTAGTCAAAAATCTTATGCTGATGTGAGGAGAAGAGAATTGGAGTTTGTTGTGAATGACTGGGTCTATTTGAAAATTTTACCCATGAAAGGGGTGATGAGGTTTAGAAAGAAGGGAAAGCTCAGTCCGAGATATGTGGGACCCTACAGAATTCTGAGACGAATTGGCAAAGTAGCCTATGAACTGGGATTACCTTCAGAGTTGGCTTCAATGCACCCAGTATTCCATTTGTCACTATTAAAGAAATGCATTGGCGATCCAACTTAAATTGTACCATTGGACAGTGTAGAAATAAAGGATAGTCTCTCATACGAGGAGGTCCCAGTCCAAATCCTTGACCGTCAAGTTCGTAAGCTGAGGAACAAGGAGGTAGCTTCAGTCAAGGTCTTATGGAGGAATCAATATATCGAGAGAGCTACTTGGGAGGCCAAAGCAGATATCATGGCTAGATACCTACACTTATTTGCTACTGGCTCTATTACACCTTGAAATATCAGTTTTGTCCTAGAACTCTATGTAGGTTTCATGTTCAGTTCATGTGTTCAAGTTTTTTTAATGTTTATGGATGTATGTATGAAAAGTGAATTCAGTTCAGCTATGTAGTTTGAATTGGAGGTATTCATTCCATCAGTTTTTGGTTTAATGATCAGTATTTAAAAATGATAATTGCATCTCTCTACTTTTCTGTGTGTTTTCCAATATTTGAGGAAGAATGTTCCCAAAGGGAAGATATTGCCATACCTCGAAAGCCCAAAGATCAGACTCGAGAGTTGAAATGGAGAAAAACTCAAAACTGGCACCAGGTAACAGGACGGGTCGTGAGATGACCAGTGAGAGAAGCCCATGAGTCGTGATGTGACTCTTGGGGTGGCTAGGTGAGGAGTTTGGAACTTGGGAGATGAGGTCCCCACAGACATGACCACGACTCGTGGTCAGGCACCACGAGTCATTAGGTCAGTCGTGGGGTGGGAAAGTAAGAAAAAAGAACGACGAAGTCAGTGAACTTGATGGGAGGACCCTACGAGTCGTGGTTAGTCACCACGATTCGTGGGGAGAGTCGTGAGAAGTAGGATGGAGCAAGGAAAGAATTAGAGACAGTGCACCTAACGGGAGGTGACCACGAGCCATCGTAACCAGGGACGAATAGTGAGGTCTTCCGTTACAAGCCCTGCAGGTTGAGAAGTAGTGGACTTCACGGGTCAATCCACGATTCATGGCCATGAGGGATGAGTCGTTAGGTACCTCGTGGTGACCGTCCATAATTTCCACGCAGTGCACCTCACGGGTGTGACCACGAGTCGTGGTCACTGACCACAACCTGTTAGGTCACCCTGGGGACTGACAATCAGTTTTTCCTTGTGATTTTCCTAAGGGTAATTTGGTAAATTGCTAACCTCCTAGATCCTAAACTAAGTCGTTTTGGATTATTTAGAGGGGATTTAGAGGGGCAAAACGGTTTCCCCCCTCATTCCCACTCATCTTCAGAGAAATTCACCGTAAGCTTTACTCTTTAGAAGCTCTCAAGCAAGGCTAGGATTTTCATCCATTGCAGCAGTCCAAGCTTTCATCTCCAAGGAAATTCTAACTCAGGTATGTGGGAATTCAACAAGGGGATGGTTCTTCCCTTGTGTCTCCCAAAATCTTGGATGGTTCTTCCCTTGTGTCCCCAAAAACCTTTTTCTAGTTTCTCTATAAATTCTAGCCCTGAACTTTCAAATGTGAAGAGAATATAGGTTAGTTTTTTTCGAATTCACATAGAATGATATCCATGATTATTTTAGAAATGATTTCCATCAGTTCATGATTAAATTGATGTTATTCCCGTAAAAGTGAATTCTAGTCCTGCAGATTTTCGAATGATTAGAAATTCTTGATAATGCTTCATTCAATCCATGGGGAATTATTATGTTATATTAATTATGGATATTTTCCACCAGTTAGTGACGATGTTGATACTTATCCCTGTACATTGAGTTTAGCCCTATTTCTTGAGCTAGAAAAATCTTGGCATCTGCATTTGTGCTTGAATATCGAATTTTAGTTTTATCTTATCAGTGTTGGGAACTCCCATGTTGTTAGTAGCATTGAATCTAAATCAGAATATTGTCAATTCAGTTCTAGTAAGAATGTTAGAACTCTCAATGTTAGTAAAAAAATGTCAGCTGATCGGTTTGACTATAGAATTTTCCAAGGTATCAGTATCACCTCCCAGTTATCAGAATCAGATTCAGAATTCAGTTTATTATTCCACTAGGCGATCATGACACTTTAGATATATAGCTCGGACTAGCCTTAGGACCCTAGTTCAGATTACAGTTTGTTCTTAGACGGTTACGACGCTTCTAGATAAGCAGCTCTGACCAGTCCAGAACTCAGTTTCAGAATCTGATCTAATAAGACTCTCAGGGTACTTTCATATATGTATCCCTGACTAGTATTGTTCCCCAGTTTCGAGCTATCATCTTAGTATTCAGTCTAGGATTATCCAGTGCGAGTAGGACTTAGCATCGAGTGGACCGGGGTTCCAGCGCATCCGGTTCCCAAAACCACTTTGCCAGCGTAGGTTTTAGTATTTTTTGGCCTGATTGGCCCCAGACTTTTGTGATCTCCCAATTCATGACTTAATACCCTGACAAGGTATATTGGGTCCTACCATTGGAATGTATACATCGGATTCCACATATAGCTCCCAAGGTTACATGTCGGTTATAGACTCTCCCCATTAGCCAGTTCAGTCTAGTTCAGTTCAAATCAGTATTCCAGACTTAGAACATGCTTTGACCATCAGATAGGGTCTTCTAGACCACCTCAGCATTTCAGTTATTCAGATCAGTAGCGTTAGTTGGTCATTCCATGTCTTGTAGTTCAACACTTCTCTTATTATTTATTCTATTGTGTTATGTTCCTCTCACTTACTCAGTACATTAAAAGTACTGATGCATACTTTTATGTTGTATCGTTTTATGATACAACTGCAGGATCTCAGTCTTAGCTGCGTTATCCGGTAGTTCACCGAAGATCTCAACTATTCCAGTTGTTGAGTCCTCATCCTTCGAGGAAGGAGATTTATTGCTTCAGTTATATTTTTCTTCCTTTTTAGTTAGATTTGAAGTTAGCTGGGGGTTTATCCCAGTAGCTCATCAGTCATAGTGGCTTTCAGACGTAGACTGGCTTTCAAACTCAGATTGGTTTTTATTAGACTTGTTGCTTTGTTTCGATATTTTCAGGTATTGATATTTTTCTTTAAACTTTTGTTGTACGTATCTTTATATTACTCAGGATACCAGTGTATGAAAGACTAGGGGTTGACTTGGGGTCACATGTGATATCAAGTAACGTGTTTCGTCCAGGGTGTACACTCGGGGCGTGACAGTATTGGTCCTTAACGGTTCGGTTTTCGGTTTAACCAAAAAGAAATAGTCCTCTAATTTTTCTCTTATTTTTATTTGTTCATAT
>JACEIK010001809.1:0-26352 GCA_018107945.1 Datura stramonium | reverse complement strand
ATATATATGTATGTATATATGTATGTATGTATACATATTATATTAGCATATTTTGTCAAACAAAAATGCCAAAATTTTCCCTGAAATAACTAAAAGTATTTTCGATTTCATTCTACTTTCTTTGAAATTAAAGAAGCTTGAATAAATATTTAACATCGTGAAGGGCCAATATTGGGTGTCAACAACTGCCTCTTTCTTTGGCCAGAGATGATAGAAAAAAGGCCTGGACAAAAAAATTTGACGAATTCAATTTTGTCCGACCATAAATTTACCTCTGAAAAAAGGCACGATTTAAAGGAGTTACCAGTATCAATTTCCTACATATTATCAGGTTGCATGAGAATTCAGGCCGCATGTAGTTCAAGACGCTTAATTTAGGCTCGATTCTCATGGAATTCAAAAGTTGTTCCAGTGTCGAATGATTGAGAGACTGAAAAAACTTGGGAGTGCAAGAGGAGTTAGAGACTGATTGTAATACAACCAAGATTTCAACGTCGAGCTTGCCAATGTATCTCCAAAAATAAGAATCAGGCTACTTGTAGTTCGACTCAATCGGTAGAAAAAGTATCTATTATGTCGAGGTAACCTTTTGGTTTAGGACGAATGACAAAATAAACCAAGCATGGAAAAGAGACTTGCAACCTCTCAATCATGAATGTGGTGCACTTCAAGTAAGAATTTACACGGACATAATTTCCAACACTCTAGGTGTCTTGTCACCCGATTCAAGAAATAAAGAATGTGCTCTAGTGTGAGTTTAGAAATTACACTGGATGCGAAACTAAAAAAAAGCAAAACAAAAGGAGTAACCCACATGGCTTCCTACAAGGGTGTGGTTTGAATGTGGTAAAATTTAGTCATCAACTCGTGTCCAAAGAGTTTGATATTCCTCTTCGCAACTATGTCCCAGTTCGCTGCTAAGAAAGAGTTTCACATTGCACCATATGCACCTCGATCCTTGCTATAATATAATATCCAACTGTTTTTTCGGACATCAACATCTCATGTTCTTTTGAACACTTAGGGTATACTATCAAATAATGTGTCTTCAGCAAGAGATGTTATCCTCCACTAGTATTTGACGCGATGGTCTATCGACATGACAGTAATGAATGTCGGCCTCTACCGGTATTCGGCATTATTGATAAATATAACAAACGTCGGTCTCCACCGTTATTCGACGTGATAGTCCGTTGATAAGACTTTGATAAATGACGGTCCATCGACAGGACAACAAATGAATGTAGGACTCCACCGATATTCAACATAATTGATAAATATGACAAATATCGGCCTCCACCAGTATTCAACATGGTTGATAAATATAGGGAAAAGGGTAAAAAATACCCCTATACTTTAGTATATTAGCTAATTTTCCCCTGGTTATACTATAGGGCAAAATATACTCCCGCCGTTAACAAAGTAAATAAAATTGTCTCTCAATTGGATGGAATCCCCCAAATTGACTTAAAATACCAAATTCAATTAAAATACTCATTTTTCCTTTAAATCCGAATCCGACCCACTAAACTAAATAAACCCATTAGGATTTAATTATTCAAAATAAAATAAATTTTCAAAACATTCAAAGAAGAAGCCTCATAGCCTCCTCGGCTTCCCATGTAGCTCCCTTGCTGGTTTCTCCATAACACTTTCACCGAAGCTACTTCTTTTTTCCTCAGCCTCCGAACCTGATGATCCTAGATTTACATCGGAACTTCTTCATAGCTGAGGCTATCCTTTATACCAACACTGTCCACCGAGACTACTATAGCTGAATTACTCAAGCACTTTTTCAAGAGCGACACATGAAACACGGGATGCACAGAAGATAAATCTGATGGCAAGTCCAACTCATACGTTAAAGGACCAGTTCTTCTCATAACCCGGTAGGGACCAACATATCGGGGACTAAGTTTCCCTTTCTTCCCCAATCGCATGACTCCCTTCATGTGAGATACCTTGAGAAATACCCAATCGTCCACGTCAAACTCCAGGTCCCTTCTCCTCACATCCGCATATGATTTCTGATGAATTTGAGCAGTTTTCAGCCTGTCCCTTATCAACTAAATCTTTACCATAGCCTTGTGAACCGAATCTGGCCCTATCATAGTTGCCTCACCAATCTCAAACCATCCGATGGGAGATCTACACTTCTGCCAATAGAGAGCCTCGAATGGTGCCATCTGTACACTGGAGTGATAGCTGTTATTATAAGCAAACTCGATTAAGGGCAAATGATCATCCCAACTACCTTTAAAATCCATAAGACATGCCCTCAACATGTCCTTAAGAGTCTGGATTGTTCGCTCGGCTTGGCCATCCGTCTGCGGATGAAAGGCCATGCTGAGCTTGACTTGAGTCCCAAGTCCCTTTTGAAAAGACCGCCAGAACTGGGAGGTAAACTGAGTACCTCGGTCTAAAATAATAGACAAGGGCACTCCATGAAGTCGAACCAACTCCCGAATATACAATTTGGCCTAATCATCCGAATCCGTGGTCTTGACCGATAGAAAGTGTGCCGCCTTGGATTGCTTGTCTACCACCACCCAAATGGAATCATAGTGTGGAAGTCGAGTATGATGTAGGCCTTTAATGAAGTCCATGTTAATCTCTTCCCACTTCTATGTGGGAATGTTGATATCTGAATGATGTACCCGACCTTTGATGCTCGACTTTCACTTGCTGACAATTTGGCATTTTATTACGAACTCTGCAATATCCTTCTTCATACCACATCCCACCAATAGATTTCGAAAGTCACGATACATCTTCGTAGATCCCATATGGATAGAATATCTAACCATGTGCCTTAAGAAATATCCTAACTCTCAAATCTTCAATGTTTGGGACACATAGGCGACCCTGGTATCTTAGCACCATCTCCCCCTTGGGAGAACCTCCTGCCTGACTCTGCACCGCTTCCTTCAGCTTCCTCAAGATCGGATCCTCATCTTGCTTAGATTTGACATCAACCACCAAGGACGATTCTGACCCATTCTGCATAATAACGTTGCCATCGGTCGAGTCGATTAATCTAACTTCCAACCTTGCAAGTCAGTGGACATCTCACACCAACTCCTTCTTTCCCTCATCCATGTGGGACACACTCTCCATAGAGAGGCTACTAAGTGCATCACACTACATTAGCCTTGCCCTAGTTTCAAAGGACACACATGTTGTAGTCAGCTAGCTCAACCACCTCCTTTGCCGAAAGGTTGAGATCTTTCTACGTGAACACATATTGCAAGCTCTTGTGATCGAACATCGTGGACCCATACAATTAATGCCGCCATATCTTCAATGCAAACACTACCGCGGCCAACTCAAGATCATGGGTCGAGCAATTCTTTTCATGAACTTTCAGCTGTCGAGAGGCATATTCTATTACTTTCCCATGTTGCATCAACAAACATCCCAGTTAAACTCTCGAAGCATCACAATATACAACAAATTCATGTGCCTCGGGTAAAGTCAACTCTTTTGGTGCTGAAGTGAGTCGGGTCTTCAATTCCTAGAAGCTTTCCTCACAAGCCTCCGACCATTGGAACTTTATCTTTTTCTCAGTCAACCTGGTCAATGGGGCTGCAATTTATGAAAATCCCTGAACAAATCTTTGGTTGTAGCACACTAAGCCCAAGAAATTTCGAATTTCTAAAGGATTCACCGGTCTAGGACAATTCTTCTTTGCTCGATTTTTGAGAATCTACTTTTATGCCCTCTACTGATACTACATGGCCCAAAAATGCTACCGGGATTCAACCAAAACTCGCACTTTTTAAAATTGACATACAGCGAAAGCCCGATCCTTGAGGAGTCTGAAGCACTACTCAAATGAGCGACATGCTCCTCAGCTCACGGGGAGGAGTATATAAGGATATCATTGCTGAACACGATCATGAGCATGTCTAGATATTGCTTGAACACCCTATTCATCAAGTCCATGAAAGCTGCAGGGGCATTGGTTAGTCAAGAAGATATAACAACAAATTTGTAGTGACCATGCGAGTCTAGCGGTTTTCGGAATGTCACTCTCCCGAACCCTGAGCTGGTGATACCCAGACCTGAGATTAATCTTTGACAAGCATCTGGCACCCTGAAGTTGGTCAAACAAGTCATCGATCCTGGGTAAAGGGTACCTATTCTTAACAGTGACCTTGTTCAATTGCCATTAATCAATACACATGCGAAGGGATCCATCCTTATTTCAGACAAGAGAATGGAGTGCACCCCATGGAGACTTGCTCGGTCTAATGAAGCCCTTATCCAACAAGTCCTTCAACTGATCCTTCAACTGTTTTAGCTCGGCTGAGGCCATCCTGTATGGGGGAATAGAGATAGGCGGCGTATCGGGTAAAAGATCAATGCCCAAAAATCAATTTCCCTCTCGGGGAGGAACACCTGAAAAATCATGAGGGAAAACCTCGAGATACTCACACATTACGGGACTGACCGGATAGTCGGGGTCTCGAACTCAGCATCCTTAACCCTAACTAACTGATACATGCAACCCTTGAAATCATTTTCCTGGCCTTAAGATATGAAATGAAGCCGGCCGAGTGCAGTACAACGGAATTACCCTTCCATTCGAAGCCGGCCCATTCAAAAATCCAAATTCCACCGTATGGGTCCTACAATTAATCGAAGCATAACATGCAAACAACCAATCCATACCCAAGATAATATCCGCGTCCATCATGGACAACTCGTCTAAGTCTGCGGAGGTAACCTTGAAACATTGTGATGGGACACCCTCTATATACCCGCCTAGCTATCAGCGTTCACCGATTGGAGTAGATCGGAGAATGGTTACGACAGAATTTCAGGAATAACTCCAAAAATACTAGTAATATAGGGAGTCACAAAGACAAAGTAGCTCCTGGATCTAACGGCATAAGGGTAATATGGAAGACTTGAAACATACCCGTGACCACATACAGGTGAAGCCTCACACTCTTTGGCGAGCACTAGGGCATAAAACCTGTTTGGCTGACCACCTGCTGAACTAGTGGAGGCACCCTGCTGAGGTTGTGCTGCTGGAGGTAGAACTAGCTGCAGGGCAATCTTTGATCCTTTTACGGTTTGCCACACGAAACAAGCATCCGCGACCGAGGCACCTCACAGGATGATTCTTGTCGCACTTCGCACAAGGCGAAAAACTGCGCTCCACCTGCATGCTACCATCATCCCTCAGGCCTGCTGTAGCCCTGCTCCTCTAGACTCCCCTAAACCTGGATGGCATGCTGGCCGATGATGGAGGGCTGGAGAAAAGGAAGCTGTGTTGGAGTGCTGTTGACATGGTCCACCTGACACAGTTTGAGATACCCCATAACTGTGGTCACGGCCCTCTTGGCCTCTCTCACGCCTCCTGTAGACTGACTCCATCTGCGCATGCAATACAATATGAGGAAAATCAATGTCTCCGTGAAGCATGGCGATCCGTCAATCCTTGTCCAAGCAATCACGCTCTCCATGTACAAAACGACTCACACGAGCCTGGCGATCCACCACCAACTCCAGCGGAGCATATTTAGATGTCGGGTGAATTCCAAGCATAGTCCTGGAAAGACATGTTACCCTGCATTAGATTCACAAACTCGGTCGCCTTGAGCTCCCTCATCTCCCAAGGGAAGAACCGATCCATGAATATAGTGTGAAACTCATCCAACATATCGTTCTGCCCGTGGCCCTGGCATCTTTCCATTACTTAAACCATATATGTGCTACCCCCTTTAGCTGGTATGAGGTCAAGTCGAAGCATTCCCCATTGTTCATCCCCATAACCTGGGTGATTTTAAGAATCTCCTCTATAAAATCGTGTGGATCCTCATCCACCTTTGACCTCGTGAACTCCGGAGAGATCATCCTCAAGAAATCCTCATCGTAGTTGCCAGCACCATTCCCATTACGAGGGAAATGCACCATCGTCGATTTTGGACACGGGAAGTCATGGCCTGTTCTAGCATCTGAATTGCCGCCCTAAACTCGGCGTGGGCAGTTGGCTCTGGTACGTGCTCCTCATGAACGAGTGGGCGGCTGATGTCACCATCATGGGCACCCTCATGAAAATTTCCATTTCCATTTCTTACGTAGTTTACTCGACGTGGAGGCATGATTACGCAAGCGCCAAGTAGCACAAATTAGAAGAGTAAGGGACGTTCATCGCACGGCATAGATCTTGAAAGAAGGAACATTTCTTAAACTTCTAGTAGCCTCTTCGTCATAGTGCTTCTTGCGCTTTATATCCATAAAAAGACACTTAACGCGGCTTTTAGGCCCTAGGACACACCAACCTATGGCTCACGATACCAAGTTTGAAAAACACAAACATATACTCGGATCGAAGAAATGGGACAATGAGCCCAGAGAGACCCCATGTTGACCCATGGCATGAGCATACATCAAATCAATCACATGAGCGAAGACTTAACATATAAGAACATAATCATAACATATGGCAAAAGGGAAAATCGGTACAAGACTTATACAATACGAGTAGACCACCATAGGTCATTAAGCCTCTAAACATGAAGGAGGGATTGATGGGACAACACCACAATGCATCAGAAAATTGAAAGAACAACATAAAGTATGAACATACAACCCACACTCAAAACAGCAGGACTCACCAGTGCGAGGAAAATCTGAAACTATCTACGGGTGAGGATGATCCTGAGAACTAGGACTTGTATCATGAAAGAATACAACATATAAGGTATGTGGAATGTACTGAGTATGCAAGGTATATAAAATGGACATTTAAAATATATAAGAAAATTCATAAATGATCATAAGAGTAGGACATCATGCTAGTATAGTAAATCATAATAATATATACGGCTCAAGGTCTTTCAAGACATTCGTGACATAAACATAATCATATATCATAACTAAAGAAGATATTTACTTAACAGCTCGAGCCAACATACATAATCTGTCTTTATAAATCGTGAGGAACAGTAGGACATTCTCATAACCGACATAACCCATATGAGCACACATGAAGCCCGACATATAACCTAGTAGGGAGGCTGTCCAAACCTTACCAAGGGTAGAGCCATGAAAGTGTGATATCACCATGAAAAGGGCCATTTGGGCCAGGGACTAACATGAAGTATGTCCCAACATATCTACGATGGCGCGTAGTTCATGAGATCAGGGTTTTAACTTTGAGCCCCAAACCTACTCGGTGTTTGATACACTCTCGAACATGCTCGGTGCTCATAATAACACATATATGAGTTCATGGGCTAGTTAAATCATGATAATCGTAAACATAGCGAACCATATGTGATCTAGCCGTGATATAAGGTCATGGTCGGCCAAAACATAATTAATAATTAATAAGAAATACATACTGGTAGATCATGCATATAGCTTGAATTCCATAGAAATCATAATGGGTAACATAATAAATTCATAATTCAAAATATAATTCATGCTGGGCTTGTAAAGAACATCAATGGAAAAATAAATCATAAATCGATTCATCATGGGGCATGCATAATCAAGCTTAATTTATTAGAAATCAAAATCAACAATAGTATAGTCAATTTAAATCTCAAAAGATGACCGAAGCCGTTGATTATGATAAGATTTTAAAACCACAAAACCCATAATTAAATCATTAGATTTTATATAAATCAAATACAAAATTTCATGAGTTTCTGACAAATTTTAAGTAAAATCATAGAGTAGGAGCATGGGTGTGGAAAGAGAATTCACCGTGATGACTTTACATACCTGGGATTATCTGATTCTTAACTTTCCTTGATTACCCAACAATGAAATTGGAAAAATTACAGAGATGAGCCTAGAATCTCCTTTGATTACCTCTCACTATTCTTGCATGCATGAATGAAGAGAAAAGTGAACTTAACCCCTTTAAATTTCCCTATCCATAACCCAAACATCATAGTTTAGGCCTTAGGATCTTAGGAAGTTGTAAGACCCTTACTATTTTGTAAAAACAGCACAGTGGTCTAATGGATGACGGCGAATGCGTCAGCCCAAACGACTCGTTATGTCATGAAGTACACTGTTATCAACTCCTGGGCTCATAACGATCACTTAACGGTTCGTCGGGGGGTGACCATGACTCGTAGTCACCCGAGTCGTCAAGTACACTACCTCTATCATATCACTTTCCTTGTATACCATCCAACGACGCACATCACTACTCATTTCCCTAACATGACGAGTCGTGGCCTCCTTCCATTAAGTTCACTGGTTGACCTCTTCTATTTTTCATACACCTCCTCCCCATAGTTGGCCCGAGCGACTCGTGGTGTCTGACCCGCAGTTGTTCCCCACGCCGGGTAGGAGACTCCTTATCCTCCGACTTCCTGCTCTTATCTAGCCTTCCCCGCGAGCCACCTGACGACTCTGGAGGTCTGGTCTCACGAGTCGTCCAACGAATCGTTCTATGCCTGCAATTGGAATTTTAGTTTTTTCCCATTTCAACTCTCGGAGTCCGATCTTTGGCAGGTTCGGGATATAACAAGATTAATTTGGGGAGTTTTCCCATCAGTCCATCCATGACCTGATGCTTTTCAAAAAAATATGTAATGGTTGCATCAACTATTGATATATGTCACTTTTGCTTTCTATGTTATGTTTTATGGACTTTTGTGTATTCATGCTTAATTTTTTAAATTTTATGCTCTACTCTATGCTCTTGGATTTCTTTGCATATGCCATGGGTTAGCTTGGAGTCATTTGTGGCTTTGGGTCCTGTGTCTCAATCCGGGATCCATGCTTTGGTTGTGACAAACATGGTATCAGAGTAAAGGGTTTGAGTGTGTCCTAGGGTGTCTGAAAGCCGCGTTAAGTAGGGAAGTCTTTTCCATGGGTTAAGCGTGCCACTCTTATAGGGAAGAAGCTACAAGAAGATTTAGAAAATTTCCCTTCTTTCATGATCCATGTCGTGCAATAAAGTATATATCTATTTCTATAACTCATTCTATATGCGTTTGTTGAAATATGCCTCCACATCGAGTCAATGGGAAGAACAGAAGTGGCCATGGAAATAGCTATAGAGATAGAGCATGACCAATCCCACCAGCTCAACGAGTTCCATTGCCCAAGCAAGTCACTCATACCCAGGGACGGCCTTTTAGAGATGTTGGCATAGGCCATGACCTTAGAGTTAATCAGCAGAGTAATGGCCCATGTTCCCCCAGAATGGGAACGCAACAATGGTGAGAGTATGAGACTTCCTCAGTGAACCCACGAGTTTCTGGGGTCGAAGGTGGATGAGTACTTACGTGAGTTCATTGAGTATGTCGCGAGAGAAGATCACCTAGATTATAGGGAGTATTTGGAGAGGAGAGTACAGACTTAGCCTCCTATTAGCTGAAAGGGTTCCTCACATATGGTTCCAACAGTGGAAGGAGGTAGAGAAGTACGTTCGGTTTCCCATAGGTTGGGATGAGTTTGTAGTTTGCTTTATTGGATAGGTTCTTTCACCGAGAGTTGAGGGAGGCAAAGGCGACCGAGTTCGTCAATCTAAAGTAGAGAAACATGACCATCTAGGAGTATTTCTTGGAGTTTACCCAGTTGTCTAATTATGCACTAGAGATGAGTTTGCTAGCGAGAGCTCATATGAGGAAGTTTATGAATAGGGTTGCAAATTCACTATCAGGCGTGCAAGACCACCATGTTGATCAGTGACATGGATATTTCTCATTTGATGATACATGCTTAGCAAATAGAGGATGAGCAGATGAATGGGAGAGAGGCCAAAAGAAGGCTAGGACATACAGCTTTGGGTAATCCCAATAGGGTCTACTGGCAGGCACCACCCATAGTCTCACCACGGGTCATCGGCCCTAGCTCCATCAGCCGACAAGTGTCCCATCTAGGCTTGAGACGTGATCAGATGGGTAGGGCCAGGCTCGAAGGTTAGAGGACCACAGAAGGGGAGGGCACTTTCCCAACTTGAAGGAGGGATGGTAAGGACTACCCTGGAGAGTTCTTGGTTGGTTAAGATGCTTGATTTGGGTGAGGGAAGCCGAACATATGCTCGAGATTGCCCTTCAGCTAGATAGAAATGTTATAAGTCATGCCCGGCTACCGATTCAACGGATTTAGCAACCCGTCCTTTCTAGTAGGGTGCTTCTACTAGTGCAGGTGGCAATTAGTGCCAGAATAGATTTTATGCACTTTCATCTCGATAGAAGTAGGAGTGCTCACCCAATGTGTTTATGGGTATGTTACGAGTATTCCATCTTAATGTGTATGCATTGTTAGATCCTAGAGCCACATTATCTTTCATGAATCATATATTGCTGTTAATTTTAGAGTTAGTCCCAAAAAATCCTGTAAGCCTTCTCGGTCTCTACTCTTGTCGGTAGGTCAAATTTAGCTCGACGGGTGTACAAAAACTACCCTGTCACATCAGTCCTTCAGAGTGCCTTAGTTGACCTGAGTGGAGTTAGACATGACTAACTTTGATGTTATATTCAGTATGGATTGGTTATATGCTTGTTATGGCTTTGTTGATTGTAGAACCCATTCGATAGAGTTTCAATTTTTGGGTGAACCAGTCCTAGAATGGAAGGGTAGTTTAGTTGTTCCTGTAGGTTTCTTTGTTTCCTACCTCAAGGTTAGGAAGATGATATCTAAGGGTTATGTGTATCATTCAGTGCGGGTCAAGGATTCTACATTTGAGACCCCGACTCTTCAGTATGTTTCGGTTGTATGTGAGTATCCTGAGGTGTTCCCAGATGATCTATCAGGAGTCCCTCCCGAGCGGGAGATCGACTTGGGTATTGACCTTCTTCATGATATATAGCCATATCTGTTTCCTCCTTATAGAATGGCTCGGTCAGGCTAAAGGAGTTGAAAAGAACCGAGATGAAGGATCATAGATAAGGGTTTCATTAGGCCTCGTAAGTCCCTATGGTGTTCGAGTTCTCTTTGTTTGGAAGAAGGATGATTCCCTTAGAATGTGCATATATTATCGGAAGTTGAACAAGGCCACAATCAAGAACAGGTAACCCTTACCCAGGATCAATAATTTGCTTAACTAGCTTCAGGGTGCTTAGTGCTTTTAAAAGATAGACCTCTAATGCGGCTAGCATCAGCTCGAGTTAGGAGAGTGACATTCTAAAGACAGACTTCAGAACTTGGTATGAGTCATTATGAGTTTTATAGTTATTTCTTTTGGACTAACGAATGCTCACCGCAACTTTTATAAATTTGATGAACGGGGTGTTCAAGTAGTATGCGGATATGTTAGTGATTGTCTTCATAGAAGATATTCTCATATACTCTCCGATAGAGGAGGAGCATACCGCTCATTTGAGGATTGTGTTGCAGACTCTCAAGGATCACCAACTGTTCGCTAAATTCAGCAAGTGTGAGTTTTGCTTGGCTAAACTGTTGATTTTAGACATGTGGTGTCTATCGTAGGAGTGTCTGGAGTGGACTCTTAAAAAAAGATAGAAGCAGTGAAGAATTGGCCTAGACCTGTCAGTCCTACAGATATTAGGAGCTTCTTCGGTTTATTGGTTATTACAAGAGTTTCGTAGAGGGATTTTCATCCGTTGTAGTACCATTGACTAAGTTGACCCAAAAGGTCAAATTTCGGTAAATTGAGATGTGAGAGAAGTTTTCAAGAGTTAAAGATTTGAGTCATCAGCCCCAGTACTGACCCTACCGGAGGCATGGATGACTTTGTTGTGTATTGTGATGCCTCTGAGGTTGGTCTTGGTTGCGTGTTGATACAAAATTGTAAGGTCATTGCATATGCCTATAGATAGCTTAAGACTCATGAGAAGAATGACCTAGGTTGGCGGCTATGGTGTTTTCTTTGAAGATTTGGAGGAACTAGTTGTATGGGGTGCATGTGTATATGTTCATGGACTACAAGAGCCTATAGTATGTTTTCACTCAAAAGGACCTAATTTGCTGCAAAGGAGATGGCTAGAGCTTCTCCCGGGGAATATGACATGGTGTCCTCTATCATCCGAGCAAGGCCAATGTAGTGGCAGATGCTCTTAGTAAGATTTCCATGGAGAGTGTCTTATGTCGAGGATGGAAGGAAAAAGTTGGTGAAGAATGTCCATCGGCTTGCTCGTTTGGGGGTTCGCGTCGTTCTGGATGGTCTTGTTGTTGTTCGGAATGGGTGGAATCTTCATTGATGACAGAAGTTAAAAAAGCTAGGCAAGATGAAAGGATCCTATCCTAGTGAAGCTGAAAGGGAAGCTGTTCGGAATCAAAAAGTGGAGGTTTTCTCCCAAGGGGAGATGTTGTAGTAGAGTCGGTTGTGTGTGTCGGTTGTAGATAACTTGAGAGAGCAGATGTTGAGTGAGGCTCATGGATCTCGGTACTCTATCTATCAGGTTCCACCAAGATGTGCCGTGACCTACAGGAAGACTATTGGTGGAATGGTATGAAGAAGGACATAGTGGAGTTTGTGACTAAGTGTTCGAATTGCTAATAGGTGAAGGTTGAGCATCAAAGACCCGGAGGTAAGCTTCATGATATTAGCATTACTACTTGGACGTGGGATGAGATCAATATGGACTTTATTACAGGCTTGCCTTGTACCCATCGACAGTACGACTCTATATGGGTGGTTGTGGACGAGTTGACCAAATTAACCCATTTCTTCCTAGTCAAATCTACCGATTCGGTTAGAAGTTATGCTAGATTGTACATTCAGGAGTTAGTTTGGTTTCATGAGTTCCTTTGTCATTTATCTCAGATAGGGGTACCAGTTCATCTCAGTTTTGGAGGTCGTTTCAGAGGTCTTGATACTTAGGTGAAGCTTAGCACAACTTTTCGCACGGATAGATATGGTCGAGTCGGCGGACCATTCAAATTCTTGAGGATATGTTGAGAGTGCGTGTGATTGATTTCAATCATAGTTGGGATGATCACTTACACCTTATTGAATTTTGCCTACAGTAACGGTTACCACTCTAGCATTCAAATGGCTCCATTTTAGGATCTTTATGGGAGAAGGTGCGGAGTCACCTATTGGATGGTTGAGGTAGGTAAGGCTATATTGATAGGGCTAGATTTAGTTCATAAGGTGATGGAGAAAGTTCAGCTTATTAGAGAAAGGCTGAAAATAGCCTAGAGTCATCAGGAATCTTATGCGAATGTTAGGCAGAGAGTGATTGAGTTTGAGGTTGATGATTGGGTGTTTATGAAGGGAGTTGTCTCCCATCGGAGGAGTGGTGAGATTCAGAAAGAAGGGAAGATGAGTCCCTTATGTTAGTCATATAGGATTCTTGGGTGAGTTGGTAGGTGGCATATGAGTTACTTGGAGCTACCAGTAGAGTTGGCTTCAATGCATCAAGTTTTCCATGTCCCTGTTGAAGAAATGCATTGGTGACAGCCTTAGTTGTTCTAGTGAGAGCATAGGTGTAAAGTATATCCTTACCTTTGAGGAGGTTCTGGTAGATCCTAGATTATCAAGTTTGGAAGTTGAGGAACAAGGAAGTAGCTTCAGTGAAGGTGTTGTGGAGAAATCAGCTTGTTGAGGGAGCTATGCGGGAAGCCGAAGCATATATGATGGCCAGATACCCGCATCTTTCCCTTCCATCTCGATTCGGCATGAGGTATTAGTTTCCTTCTTAGTACTCTATTTAGTTTCATGTCAAGTTCATGTCTCTAAGTTTCTTTCATGTCATGCATGCGGTATGTTTCACAATTTAGTTTTATCCATGTATATCGAGTCCGGGAACCAGTCACTCCCGTCAATTTTCAAATATAGTGTTCAGTTCTGGGACTGCATCTTTCCATAGCCTTCCTATGTTTAATCTACATTCTAGGATGAATGTTCCCAAGGGGAGATAATGCTATAACACCCCATAAGTCCCTAAGATTAAACCAAGGGTTTGAATAAGAGAAAATGGAAAAATCTGCACTAGGTCGCAGACGAGTCATTCAGTGACTTGTTAAGTGACCTAACGGGTCATCAAGTGACCTGTTAAGTGGTTCCAAGTTGGGAAAAATGCTATCATTAGGAAGTCATGACGGATGGTGTAATGAGTAGTTAGGAAACCCCATGAATAGTTAGGTGACTTATTAAGTGGCATTAGTGGGAAAGTGTGTGGAATTCTAGTGTGCCAACGAACTGGGGAATGAGTCATCATGTCCTTGACGATTTGTTAAGTGACACATCAGGAAAGAGGGATCAGAGAATGAAGAAGAAGCTACAAGTGGAAATGGGTCAGGGTGGCCCATCAAGTCTCCCTATCGAAATTCGTATAATCCTCTCTCGTTAGGTTTAACGGAGTGTGAAATTTCCGGCCGACTCATTGTATTCGTAATTCCTAAGCTCCTAACTCATAAACTTTGTCATTTTAAGCTTGGGAAGGAGTTCTTTAAGGGGGATATTCAACCTAGAACTCTCGTTCTACTCCTAACTTTCTAATTTGAAGGATCAAAATCTCTCAAGGCGAGAAAGAACAAGCTAGGGTTCTTCACTCCCATCTTCTCAAATTCTCTTTGTGTCTCAAGTTATGACAAGGAACCAGTGAACCAAGGTATGCAAAGTTGTCAATGGGGAGTTTCTTCCACCCTCATGCCCCTCTTTCCGATGAAATCTGTTCTCCTATTCCCGAGGCCCTAAAATTGAAATTCTAGGGATAGATTGAGTGTTGTTACATTCCTCTATGATTCATATATGGGGTTAGCTTTGTTGATAAAATTGATGATTCTATGATTGAGATTTTATATTCCTATTAAGTCCTCTGTAAATTTCTATTCCTAGATTACACGTATGATTATAAGCTTCTAAGGTTAAATCCCTTTTAATGAGAAATCCCATGGTTTTCTTATGATATCAAATCTCAAGTTTTTTAAGTTATATTATGATCATGATGCTTATGATTTTTATAAGAACCCTTCATGAATTATGGATTTTTAATTTTTTTAATTTTTTTAATTTTTTTAATTTTTTTACTTTTTATCTTTTTTTCACTTTCTACTTTTTATCTTTAATTTTATGGGTAGTACACATATTTTCAAGCATGTTCATGTATCTTATGACTTTAACTACCCCATATACTTCAAGTATGCTTCATGATCACAATATGAGCCATGTGTATGTTTTTAGGAGTAGTATCTAGCATCGAGTAGGTACGTGGTTCAGAGACCCGGGCCTCACAACTATGTGCCAACATAGGAATTTATTCATGTTAACCCTACGGGGTTTTTTAGTGATATCACTCCATGTCATCGTCCCTTGCCCTGTCAAGCTTGGGGAGGCTCTACCTACTTAAGCAAGATAGTTGGAGCATCAAATAAGCTCTTGATGGTGTCAGTTATGATGAATCCTCCTTTATTCCATATGATTTATGATGGTTATGATTATGATAATTTGGCTCAATTTATGTTTTAAAAGGTTTCTCTTATGAACATATTTATGTGTAGTTTACGAATAGTTTTGAAAGCCCTTAGCCTTCATGTTTAAATTATGTTTATTACTTCATATTGAAACGTCCAACTCTCATGAACTCTTTATGCATTTTATTATCCTGTTTACTTACCTCATATTTAGTACATTTAAAGTACTAACCATATACTCTATGCTATATGATTTCATGAAATAGGTTTGGACGATCGAGACTCAGCCGCCGTTAGCCCTGCTCATATCGGTCAGTTCGATCCCTGTGTTGGTGAGTCCTCATCCTCAGAAATTCTTTTAGTTATGTCGTTATGTCATTTCAGTATTCACACTTAGCGGACTAGTTGGGGAGGTTGTCTCATCAGTCCATCTATGACCAGAGGCTTTTCGGACAAACATGTATTGATTGGCTCATTTGTTGATATACGTCACTCTTTCTTTCTATGTTATGTTTTATAAAATTACGGCCTTATTCATGCTTATGTTTTAATTTTCCACTGTAGCCTATGCTCTTGGATTGCTTAGCATATTCCATGAGTTGGGTGTAGTCATTCATGGTTCTGGGTCCTATATCTCAATGTGAGGTTCATGCTCAGGTCGTGACAATGTACTCGGCTTTCCACACTCCGAAGCAAGCATCGAGCCAACCAAGCACTCTCCTGGATAGTTCTTACCACACCTGCGGGCGAGAGAGTGCATTGCGTTGTCGTGCTCCTTTGTCCCCTAGAACATGACGCCCTGCTCCTCTTATCACCTCGAGGTCTGGACTGGACGCTAGCTGATGATAGGGTTGCAGGGTCTGATGACCTCTGGTGGGACCGAGGACAATGTCCACCACCGGATCTCTCTTTTGGAAATGCCCATAGCTCCTGTCCCTGCTTTCTTGTATGGTTCTCTCCTTCTCCTTCATTTATACGCCTCTATCTGCAAGGAATATATGAAGTGGAGTCGGGAGATATATATCATTACCAACATGATGGTCACCGCTCTTTGACCAAGGAATTTGCCTCCCCTATTCGCAAACCTGCTCATATGAGCCCTTGGATCAGCCACCCTCTTCAGTGCAGCCGCCCCTTGCCTGCAGACAGTGGGAAAACTCCAAGGCATACTTACGGACGGAGCATTGTTTTCTTCTTGATTGACAAAATCGACTTCCTTCGCCTCCCTCAACTCTCTAGGGAAAGAATTTGTCCAAGAAAGCAGTAACAAACTCATCCCAATCAATGGGACCCACACCAACTCCCCTGCTCTCCTTCCACTGCTAGAACCATATATGAGCAACCCCCTTCGGTTGATAGAAGGCTAAATCTACATTCTCCTCTCCCGATTACCCCATAATCTAGGTGATCTTACGAACATCACTCTATGAACTCATGTGGGCCCTCATCACCTTTGGCCCTAGAAACTCCAGGTGGGTTCAATCTGAGGAAGTCTTGTACTCTCCCGCCCCGCTGCATTCCCATTCAGGTGGACAAGGACCCGCGCCTTACGAGTTGACTTAGGCTATCGCCCTCAAAAAGCCAACATCTAAAAAGCAGCCCTGAACTTGGCATGAGTAACTTGCTCGGGCAAGGGATCCGCTGGAGCTGGTGGGGGCTGGCTGATACCCACATCTCCATTGCCATTGCCATAGGATTTCCATTGCCATTCCTTCTTCCTTTGATTCGGCAGGAGACATATTTTGCAAATGCGTATTGCGTGAGTTAGAGTTGAGTTAGAGTAATATCAAGAGGTACTTCACCGCACAACATAGATCATGAAAGAAGAGAAATATCCTACAATGTCTCATAGCCTCTTCCCCATAAGTGAGACGCAGTTCACACTAATGGAAAAAGAATCTACTTAATGTCTTTCAGAAACCTAGGACACACCAAAACCTTTGCTCACGATGCACTATGTTTTCACCACCGCGTGGACCCTAGATCGGACATGGGACCTAGAACAAAAAGTGGCTGGTAACCACATGGAATATGCATAGCCACTCAAGAATGAACTAAGGTGAGAAATTAAAACATAAGCATGGATAGTAAGAAGTCTATGCAAAATAACATAAGTAAGAGTGAAAAATTCACAACAACTTTGAGTCATCTACACATATTTGTCTGAAAAGCCTCTAGTCGTAAGATGAGCTAATGGAAAAACACCCCCAACTAGCTCGCTATGTCTAAAACTAAAATAAGAGATAACGATTAAAATTGATAAACGTCCTTGAAAGATGAGGACTCTCTAAGGCTGAAGTGGTGAGGCGGCGGGGCGAGCTAACGAAGGGACTGAAAGGATCACCCAAACCTATATCATGGAAATAATATAGTAAGTATGCGGTCAGTACTTTGAATGTACTGAGCATGTATAGAAAGTAAAACATGCAAGTAAAACGAATGACATCATGAATATAGATCAAGATAGACATGAGAGTAAAGGCAACATGCTAAAAAGGCCATATATCTGAAGTATAAATAATCGTAAGTTTTAGAAATATACATAATCATAAGATAGACCATCATAAGCTGAACATTATGATCCAATGTTTAGAAATAGAAATCACATGGAGTGCTATACTTGAAAACATAGTAAACTCATAAATTGATCCTTGAATCAAACCTACTGAAAACATGATATCATAAAACATGAACATGAGTGCTAAAAACATGAGGAACAATGGGAGGTTTCATCATAACCGATACCATCATGATAGAGCTTACATGATGCGCCAACTATCTCGCTCAAGTGGGCAGAGCCGTCCTAAGGTTGTTGTCACGGCCGAGCCTACACCCTGGGCGTAACACGGTGCTTGAAACCAAAAGTGACCCCAAGTTAGCCCCTGGTCTATCATACACTAGCATTTTGAGTAAACATACACATCAGGAACCTTTAAATAGCAGATTTATCAATTTAGAAAATGTAAGGACTGAAAGTAGAGAAAGAAATAATAAATGCAAATACAATTTTGAAAGATAAGGCTAGTGCAGCCAACTGCGAGGAGTTGCTGGGACGAGACTCCCAGCTAACTCTAAGCCTATATAAAACCATATTAATGTGCTGTGAATTTACAGCCCTATTGACACTCAAAACTAAGAAAATAGCATGGACTTAGGTGTATTTATGTGTATATGAGACACTTTTCCTTTGATTTCAAGATAAATGAGTGTTGGAACAATAAATTACAAAAGGAAGCTAAAATTGTGCAAAAAAAGGACGAAAAGTGCAGACCACAGTACGATCCTTAAGATGGACCTACGAGCCGTAATGAGGGCTTTGATCAAAGCTGAAAGTTTAACCTGGAAGGCGAACTTATGAGAGTTGTCATGGATCGTACCATGGTGAGCACGAGTTGTAGTAAACCCAGTCGTGATGAAATCAGAGGAACTGCACTGAAGGTTGATTCTCAGTACGAGAGCACCCTATGACCCATGAGATGAAGGTACAAGAATCGTATGATACAGTCGTGGTGAAGTTCAAAAAAAGTTCAAAAGATTAGGATTAAGCCACGGGTGTCAACATATGAGTCGTAGCATGTTGGTACGAATCGTACATTGGCCCAACACTCAGCCAAAATTCATCCAACACTCCAAGCCACGAGTGGATGTCACGATCGTGAGAAGCCCTACAAGTCGTAGTGGACCCGTGACGAGGTCGGCTACAGATATGGAAAGCAGTCCTGTTAGTTTTGGAAAATGATTCTTGTGTCTCTATAAATACTTTTTACGTTTTATTTTTAATAGAGGACGACGAATAGACTTAATTCTAGTAGAAAAATATTGTAGTAAGAAATTTTTACATCATGGAAGAGAGAATTGAGTTGGTTCAACCTTGTGATCAACCTTTTCTTGAATTCATCTTGTTCTTGCTACTTGTTATTCAAGATTTAGTGGTTTAATTGAAGGAATTAGTTTTCTCAATCATCTTTGTAAGTATTATTTTATGTCTTCAATAATGAAAACAAATCACAACCTTGAAACTATGAGAGGCTAAAACATCCAATAGCCAGGGTTGTGGGAACCATGGTGGATTAACTAGTTAGGGTTGCACTAAGTGAGTCTAAAACCAATACTAAATACTTATATCGTATTCTCTTCATCTTTAATGGTTCTTAACGGTGTACAACGTTAGGAAGTTCCTAAATTCTTTACTTGCTTTGATCGAAGAGGTAGAAATTAGGAAAAGAGAATTACAACAGAGCCTCGATCTTGATGATCATTGTATTAACTTGAGCTGTGGTCGCAGGATAGTTATATCTGGAACTTGGTGATAAAGGTTAGTTTGTAAAACTCATGAGACTTGGTCGAGTAATTGAGGATAGTCATTCAATAGGGATTGGTCGATCATTTGAATGAATCTATGTTATCAGTTTTGTAAGTAAGTATTGATAAAGATCATGAGTGTATATCCAAAGCTGTTATGAACCCATGGGGAACAAAAACCCTAGTTATCCTTTAATTATTGATTCACAAATATAATTTTGACTGTTGTTTATTTTTATTATTGCTTTTTATTTGAATCCCCCATTGTGAAGTAATTACCATACAAGTTCATCTACCAGATGTAATCTAGATCTTCCATATTCCCTGTGGGTTTGACCTCAACCTCTTAGTTGGGTTCTTTATTGACAACGTCCGCTTCATACTTCAACTGGAAGTGTGGTTTGAGCATTACCAAAAAGTGGCGCCGTTGCCGAGGAATATGGCTAAGACTAGCTTATTTGCTTGTATTTGACTTTTTGGTAATTATTTCCTTAATAAGGTTTATTTTTTATGTTTTTCTTTGATACCCACAGGCTGTCCTCCGGTGAATGCCAAGAACTCAAAGTAGAGGAAACCCCCTTGTTCCACTAAATCCCGAAATCGAACGAGCATTGCATAGAATGGAAAACCCTGAGCAGAAAGAAGCCCACTTGGCTGAAGAAGCTAGGCAAGCCGAGCTAGCTCGGTTAGCTGCACTTCAGCAAGCTTGTGATGATAGAGATAAGGTGGTAAACGCTGGTCGACATGGGAGGGGCAACCGATCTCAAAGATTTTCCCCTCAGTTCTTCGATGATGATGACCCATATAGTGATGAGGTTGGGTCAACTAGAGCAATTGTGCCTCCACCACTGCCCGCTGGGGCCAAATTCGACATTACGAGTACCATGATTCAACTGCTAAACATGAAAGGGGTGTTTAGTGGCCACGCAACGGATGACGCCAACCTACACTTGATGAATTTTGTAGGAATATGCAAGGCATACAGGTTGCCCGAAGTAAGCCAAGATGCAATAAGACTCCGACTCTTCCCTTTCTCTCTGCAGGGGAAGCTACTTTGTGGTTATCAGAGTTGCCCAACGACTCCATAACCAATTGGAGGGCTCTTAAACAAGCCTTCTTGGAGAGATTATTTTCCCCATCAAGGATGTTATAGTTAAAAGATGAGATCTACAATTTCCGGCAAATTAAGACGGAGGCACTTCATAAAACCTGGTTGAGGTTCAAAAAGAAGTTAACTAAGTGTCCGAACCATAAAATCCCAGATGACAATTTGTTAGAAATCTTTTACAGGTCTCTTAATAATAGCACCAAGGCTGTAGCAGACACGGTGGCAGGTGGAGCACTGATGAGTCACACTTGGGAGGAAGCAGCCACTATCCTTAAACTAAATGTACATCACTCAAATTTATGGATAAATAGATAGACTAAATGAACAGAGAAAGTAGTAGATATTCTCTCTACCCTGCTTGAGTGACATGTTTCTCATGAAGAGTATAATTTGGTCAAATTATTAATTAGTACATTTCGAGGATCAATAACTTGTTTTATTGAGAGTTATTTTAGTAACTACATAAAAGATTAGCACCTTGACAAATATTAGCACAAATAATCTAAATAGTTATTGCGGTACTCAGATATGAATATAAAGTCGCATTTTCTTGCTTACAATTATGATAATATAAAATTGTTTTTTTGTATCTATTAACTTTAATATTTAAAGGATGATCTTCCCTTAGAAATTTCTTAGGCATTGATAGTAGTCTTCCTCCCTAATACTTTCAATTTGGAAGTGTTGAATTGTGAATTGCCTGCCTTATCTAAAGGCTTAAACATGCTTTGTCACGTGCAGACCTATTTCTTCGAGGACAAACATGTGAAAATAAATTTGTTTATGGGTTACTTAAACTCCAATTTGAACCTCAAAATATTTGACATACTTATGAATGATACTATTTTGCTCGACATTCACATGTTTTGATGCTTAAACTTCATTTACCAACTCACTTTTAATATGATGTTATCTTTCCCTACGAAACTATCCCTTTTAGTTATATTAATAATATTTCTAATGTTATATTTCCCTATGAAACTAGTCTTTCTGTCTCAAAAGCTAACCTTTTTAGTTATACTAATATTTCCTCCACTAGGATGAATATATTGTTCGGAGTCAAATCTACATACTAAAGTCAACTTGTGAAAAATGTATCAGTTAATAATGTATCACTACATATTCTAGTTAGACCACTCGCAAGTAGTGGACTAGCTAGAATGCGACGAAAAGAAACAAATACTTTGAATTCACAAAAATGAAATCACATTCATTAATACTTCAAGTCTCATCGTCAAGTTTCCACAAGCCTACATGTTCACAAGTCTCAAAGTAAGGGAATTTGTAGATATATAAATTTTATCAGGTTAAACTCATACAACATTTGGGTTTAATTCATATTCATTTGGGTTGATTAATTAATTTGGATTTTACAAATTAATTAGCCCATTTTAATAAAATCAAGTCCAAGGTCCATTACACCTTGGGCTCAAACCTATGCCACATGTCATGGTGACGTGGCATCCCAGTCAAATTCAACACCAACAAGATGACACCATGTGTCCAAATTATGTGGTAGCCCAGTCAAATTCAAAAATCAATCACAATCTGCCAAGTGTCAAAATGACATCTTTTGGCCAATCATAAGCAACCTTGTTAACCCCCTACAACTATAAATATGGGATGGACATAACATGCAAGGGGAAGCATTCTACAAGCATCAGACAAAGATACAATGTAACAGCCCAAAACTTTCCTAGACCAGACTCAGACCTTGCAAGAAGAACTAGGGGAAAATCAAAAATTTTTATTGTAGAACGACCCAGACAACGGGTCATGGTAAGCTCTAACGAGCCATTGTCTAAGTCGTTGCCAGAATAGAAGATTCCCTTCAGGGAAAACAATGAGGCATAGGATGACCAGTTGGTGGAAACAACGAGCTGTCCTATTGTCCGTTGGATCCCAAGTTCAGAAGCTTATCAAACTCTTCCCAGAGGCAACGATAGGAACTAATAGCTCGTGGTTCCTACCAACGAGTCATTGCTACCATCCATAGCCCAATTCCAGGCCCTAGCAGTGTAGACCATGAGCCGATGCGATGACCCATTGGTTCGACCAACGAGTCATTGTGTTGATCGTTGTCTTAGGGCCCGTTTCCCTTCCAATAACAATGAGAGGTACCAACGACCCGTCTGTTGTTCTAATGAGTCGTGGTATTACCCCGTGGTACCTTTCCAATGAGCATGGTTTTTGGACCCAGGATCAACGGTGGGTTCCAACCGGTCGTGGTGTTGACCAACGACCCATTTTGAGATTCATTGGACCTTGTCGGGCAGATTTCCAGATCTTATTCCAGGGATATTTTTGTAACTTCCAAGCCTCTTTACCTTTAAACCCCATCATTTTGGGCTTATTTAGGAGGGAGTTAAAAGGGGTAGAACGACCTTTTCCCCTTCATTTCACTCTTTCCCTCAAAGTCTAAGTGTAGAACAATCAGGAAGTTCAGAGTAAAAGCAAGGGCAGACGATTGTCTTCTCAGAATTTTTTCAGGGATCTTCTCCAGAAATTATTAGCTAGGTTTGTGGGAATTCAACAAGGGATATTCTCCAGAAATTCCCTTGTGTCCCCAAAATCTTCTCTTTCTTTTCTATGAGTTCTAGCCCTGAAACTTTCGAATGTGGAGAAATTATATGTCAGACTTCGTTTAATTCATGTGGAATATTATTTATGTTAATTGTAGATATTATTCCACCAGTTTGTGACTATATTGATGCTTGTCCCTGTAAAGTGAATTCTAGCCCTAGCTCTTGAATGCAGAAAACTAGAGTCTTGCGTAATTGATTAATTATGCAAATTTCTTGACTCTATCAGTGTTGGGGATTTCCCATATTGTTAGTAGGTATTAAAATTTTAGTCAGATGCATGTTAGTTCATTTTCAGTCCAAATGCTGAGAATACTCAGTGCTACTCAGAAATGTCAGCTGATCAGTTTGACTACAGAAATTCTCGAGGTGTCAGTAGTGCCTCCCGGTTATCAAAATTAGACTCTAGTATCAAATTTTATTGGTTCTTTAAGCAATCATGACACTTTCAGATAAGCATCTCTGACCAGCCTTAGGACCCCAGCTTCATATTACAGTTTATTCTTTAGACGGTTATGACGCTTCTAGATAAGCAGCTCTGACAAGTCTTAGAACCCAGTTATAAAATTCGGTCTAATTAGAATTTTAGGGTACTCTCAGACAGTATTCTTGAATCAATTAAAGTCTTGGGCCCTAGTTTGAGCTATCAACTTAGTAATCAGTCTAGGACTATCCAGTGTGAGTAGGACTTAGCATCGAGCAGCTCGGGGTTCCAGCGCACCTAGGTTCCCAAAACTACGTTGCCACCATAGGATACATTTTATTGGCCTCTTGGCCCTAGACTCGTGATCACTCAGTTCATGCCTTTATACCCTGGAAAGGTATATTGGGTCCTACCGATGGGGTGTATACATCAGACTCCATGTCTAGCGCACGTGGTTATATGTCGGTTATAGACTCTCCCACTAGTCAACTCAGTTCAGTTTGAGATTAGTCAGTTCAGATCAATTCAGTATAGTATCTCCGATTTAAGGCATGTCCTTGACCATCAGACATGGTCATTTAGACCATCTTAGTTTATTACATTTATTAAGTTTTAGCATTTTCAGTTGGTCATTGCATGTCTTTTCAGTTAAGTATTTTATTCCTTGTGTATGGTTTCTCTCACTTACTCCGTACATTTAAAGTACTGACGCATACCTTTTGTGTTGTATCATTTTGTGATACAGACACAGGTTCTCAATCTCAGCGCTGTTAGTGGTTTCCTTCGGGTGATATTAGAAAAAATAGTGGTGAGTCCTCATCTTTTGAGGACGACAATTTATTTACTTCAGTTAAATTTTCTTTCAGTTAGACTTCAGAGTTAGCTGGGGGCTCGTCCCAGCAACTCATCATTAGTAGATAACTTTTAGATAGAGTTTCAGACATTCAGTATTGTTGTTTCTTTTAGATGAATGAACTTTTTACTAAATCAGAATTAGAACTACCTTCACAATTAGCATTGGTGCACCCATTCTTTCATGTGTCATTATTAAAGAAGTGCATCGGTGATCCATCCTCAATTGTACCACTAGACAACGTGGAGATAAAATACAGTCTCTCTTATGAAGAGGTCCAAGTTCAGATCCTTGACTATCAGGTTTGTAAGCTGAGGAACAAGGAAGTCGCTTCGGTGAAAGTTTTGTGGAGGAACCAACTAGTTGAGGGAGCCATATGGGAAGCAAAAGCAGACATGATGGATAGATACCCTCACTTATTCCCTTCTAGTTCAGATCCGACACCAGGTACCAAAATTCCTCTTCAGTACTCTGTTCAGTTCCGTACTCATTAGCTCTATTTAGATTTTCTATGTGCATTCTAGTTGCATCAGCTCTATTAGTACGGTTAAGTTAGCTCGGAGTCATATAATCCTTTAGAAACTAGCTCATAGTCTCGATCAATAAATTTCATGTTATACCCAGAGAATTCAAGAATCGGACCTCGAAGTGAATTAGGAGAAAAACTGGAAAATGTTGCAGCAATTGCAGAATGAGTCATTGGACGACTCGTCAGGAGGCCTAAAGAGTCGTCAAGTGACTCGTGGGGAAGGACTGAGATGATGATGGACTCGAGGTCCCCACGGGCAATGTAAGTCATGGGGTGGTCCTAGGGAAAAGTAGTAAAGTTTATCCAGTGTACTTAACGAATGGTACCTAACGAGTCATCATCAGTCCTAACGACTCGTTAGGAGGGTCATTGTTGAGAAAAATGATTTTTCATGAATGATTAGGCAGTGTACTTGACGAGTGAACCAACGGATCATCTGCCCAGGTGACGAGTCATCAGGTCGTTCGTTAGGACTCCCTGACAGTTATTTCCAGAGATTTCAGTAAGGGCTTTTTCGTAATTCCTAAGATCTAAGGGCCTATACTACGTCGTTTTAAGCTCGTAATACAGGGTTTTTACTAGAGAAAAACCCATCTTAGGCCATTTCTTCATGCATGCAAGGTTGACGGCATTAATGGAAGAAATTGAGGAGAATTTCAAGGTTTTCAAGGGAAATCTTAGCTGGGTAATTAGGAGGAGTTAAGATTCTTCAATCCCAGGTATGTAAGGCTATGAGTAGGTGCTTCCTTGCACACCCATGCCCATCCCCTATCAATTTGTGATTGGCTTGTGATGATCAAGTATGGGTTTTCATTTAATTGGATGATTCTTAAATTCCTACACACGGGTATGATTAAATTGAGTTAATATTGGTGATTTACTGAGCTTGGGCAGATTCTTACTTAATTTCTTTTACAAAATTATTTTTCTAAAATTGAATCTAAAACGCCCATGTGTGGGTAGTTCCTAATAGAATGTGAGGATGATGGAGTAGATGATGAAAAGCATGTTTCCAACCTTACCCATAATTTTGATGATGTTTTCAAAGAAGATTAAATAGACCCAAGTATAATGAAGCTTTGGGTAGTGCTCAATGTTGAGTATGGACGATGATTTCTCTTGAATTGATTTTATTACTTATTTTGGAGTGAAATTGTCACGCCCCGCCTTGGGGGGTATGACTGGCACCTGGTGCCCTAGTAGGACCTGGACTGCTAACTGGTGAGCCTAAGCACATCTGGTGCCTGG
>JACEIK010001808.1:92881-127699 GCA_018107945.1 Datura stramonium | reverse complement strand
CTATTTGGTTATTCATATATCATTTGGATATACTATTAATGTTATATCTTAGACATTAATATGACATTTTATTATGCTAATATTCTATTTTGTCCTACTGTATATTATTTTGATACACCATATTCTAGAATAAGTTATTTTCTGATATTAATACAAAAATAAATAAATAAAAATAAAAAGGTGTACTACATTAAATATTTTTGTTATTGATATAACAAAAATAAAGGCTAGATATGAATTGAAAGTTGTCCGTGAATCTTTGTCTGTTCAATATTCTAACCAACTGCAAGACCAGGAGAAACACACCTTCATGTTTGATGTATTGGGAATTAGCGACACATCTTTGTTTCATTTCATAACATTTTGCATGTCTTTAGAAGTTAAATTAAGCGGAAACTAATCTTATTATGCTATGTTTCAGGAACTCATGAAAAGTAAAGATGAAAGGAGTTAAAGTCAGAAAATTATCCAAAGGACGAACCAACTATCTAATAGACACTCTAGGTCATCAACCTTCCAAGTCCAACAAAAGAATCCAAAAACCAAACTGAAAGAGTCCCCATATGATGGTTTGAAGGACATACCATCTTTCCAGAAGAAGGTCCATCAATTGAAAGACGAACTCAGGCTAGGAAGAAGTGGACTTCTAAAGTACGGTACAAGGGACGAACCTTCTTTCTCAAAGACGGATCGTCGATCAATGGATGACAAGCTGGGGATAGAAGGAACTTTGCAAAGTATGGAGCAAAGGACGGTCTGTCCTTCCAAAGGAAGGTCCGTCCATCCCTGCACACCTGACAACTCTAAAGTTTAAATTAATTGGGCTTTTTAGGACATAGTATAAATAGATTTTTCTTGTAATTTTTAGGGAGGATTTCATTTATATTTTCAGTAGAGAGTAGAAATAGCTTGTTAGCCTTAGTGTATTCATAGTAGATTCTAGATCTTAGCTTGTAATTTGAAAATTCCATTTCATCTATTGAAGATTTCTTATCCAATTTCAATTTTCATTAGTAAGCATGTCTATTACTTTATTTATGTTATTCTTCTTTCTATGGGTAACTAAATCCAGATCTAGAATTGTGAATCCAATGGGTTGTGAACCTTAATGATCCCAATTAAATATAATTGAGTTTGAGCTTATAAATATTTGATTGATTTTTGCTTTCTAGTGTGTGATTGATAATAAAAGTTATCCAATCCTACCCAATTACCTTTATGAGGCTTAAAAGAGTAAATTTAGGTTGGGTTAGCATCATTCAAGTAATACCCCAAAAGTCCCTAATATTAAACCAGGAAACTGAAATAAAGAAAATAAGAAAACCTGCACCAAGTCACAGAACGGGTCGTGGAGTGACTCGGTTTGTGACTTGAGGATATGCTATAATGTACATCCGGGAGATAGTCATACCACACGGAGTTCCCTTGTCCATCATTTCAGATAGAGGTACTCTGTTCACCTTGCATTTCTGGAAGTCATTTCAGAAGGGACTTGGCACCCAGGTTAAGCTCAGCACATCTTTTCACCCACATACAGATGGACAAACAGAGCGGACTATTCAGACCTTGGAAGACACTTCCATGTTGAGGTCATGTGTTATTGATTTTATGGGTAACTGGGATGATCACCTACCTCTAACTGAATTTTCATACAACAACAACTACCACTCCAGCATCCAGATGGCCCCGTTTAAGGCATTGTATGGTAGGAGGTATAGATCTCCTATAGGATGGTTCAAAGTTGGTGAGGCTACCATGATAGGACCAGACTCAGTTCATGAGGCTATGCAAAAGGTTCAGCTAATAAGGAAAGGTTGAAAACAACCCAGAGCCAATAGAAATCGTATGCAGATGTGAGGAGGAGGGAGCTAGAGTTTGCTGTAGATGATTGGGTTTATATAAAGATTTCACATATGAAAGGGGTGATGAGGTTTGGAAGAAAAGGAAAACTTAGTCCGAGATATGTTGGACCTTACAAAATCCTGAGACACATTGGCAATTTGGCTTATGAGCTGGAATTGCCGTGGAGTTAGCATCGGTGCACCCAGTCTTCCATGTGTCCATATTGAAGAAATTCATCGATGATCTAACCTCAATAGTGCCTCTAGAGAGTGTTGATGTAAAGGATAACCTCTCTTACAAAGAAGTTCCAGTTCAAATCCTAGACCGTCAAGTTCGTAAGCTGAGAAACAAGGAGGTCACTTTAGTAAAGGTTCTATGGAGGAACCAACTAGTTGAGGGTGCTACACGGGAAGCATAAGCAGACATGATGACTTAATACCCTCATTTGTTCCCTTCCAGTTCAGTTTCAACATCAGACACTAAATTCCTCCTCAATACTCTATTAAGTTCCAAACTCATCAACTCTATCCATGTTTTCAATGTACACTCTAGTTGTGTCAACTATGTTAATATGCTTATATCAGTTCAGAGTCGGTCCTCCTTTAGAAATCAGCTATTAGTTTTCAGTTTGGGATTTCAGCTCATTTCCAATTTTGCACTTTATCTAGCCTTCATTCTAGGACGAATTTTTTCAAGGGGGAGATATTGTAACACCCCAAAAGTCCCTAAGATCAAATTAGGAAACTGAAGAAAATAGGAAAACCTACATCAGGTTAATGAACGAGTGATGGAGTGACTTATTATGTGACTTGACGGGTCGTTAAGTGACTCTCGTGTGTGCCTCAAGTTGGAGAGTATTAGGATTTCTTGGGGACTTAATGAGTTAGGTGACAAGTTATGGTTCCACTTCACGACTCATCTAGTGAGTCATTGTCTAGAAGGGGTGAAAGGAGGGAAAAATTCCAATAATGATGACAAGTTGTGGCGACGAGTCGTTGTAACACCTAACGAGTCGTTAGGTGTCCCATGGGGCGAGATAGATGGTTGAAAAACTGGAGTTTCAAAGTGTCATGATAGACCCGTGAAGAACTTAACGAGTCGTGAAGTGACTCGTGAAGTGGGTGGCAGGCCAGTGTCGAGCCATGGTCAGGGGTGACTACAGATGGAGCCACGAGTCGTGGTGTCACCTCACGACTCATGAAGTGAGCCATGACTAGAGTTGTCGATTTAAGGTGGAAAGTTCCAGTAGACTTCACGAGTGGACACCATGAGTCATCCCCCACCTCACGACTCGTGAAGTCCCACATGAAGACTAGCAGAGTCAATTTTCCAGTGATTTTAGTAAGGGTATTTTCGTAATTCCTAGCTCCTAAGTCCTAAACTATGTCATTTCAGGGTTATATCCAGGGGAATTTAGGGAGTTAGTCGATGTTTTCTCTCATTCCTCTCATTCTCTCAAGTTTAGTATGTATAAAAACTCAGTCTACAAGCACAGGGCGAGACCAAGGGTTTCAACTCTCCTCAGGTTTCTCAAGCAATCTATCAAGTGGAATTTCTACTCCAAATATGTGGGATTTCAACAAGAGAATTTCTCTTTCCTTGTGCCTCAAAAACCTTCCTAAAATCCTTATCATTTCTAGCCTTTTTTGTATCAATGTTAGGGTTGTCTTTTAGTTGGAATTGAAATTTTCTTCTTGTTATAACTTCCATGATTTTGAAGGTTGTAGATAGTGTTAAACTTTATGTTGATATCTCTTTCCATGAAATATGTGTTTAGCCCTAGTCTGTAAATGTGATTTGAAGAGTCTTGCATAATTGTCCAGATACAAACCTTGCTTGATTCTGATAGTTTTTGAAATCAACAGAATAGTATAGTTAGATTATCCAAAAAGTTAAATATTAATTGTTTAATCCCAGTCAATACTTAGCCTTTTCAGTATCTTACATAAATTTTAGCTGATCAGTTTGACAATACTAAGTCTCTTGAGGAGTTCTGTAAAACTCTATAGTCTCAGTTATCAGTTGTTAGGGTGTTCTTTAGACGGTTACGACGCTTTCAGCTAAAGCAACTTTGGGGAATCTTAGGACCCTTAGTTTCTATTATCAGGTTCTTTAGACTCTTAGCTTACTTCCATATAAGTATTCCTGACTTAATTCTTGGGACATCAGGTTCGATCTATTAGCCTAGTAGTCACAATTAGAATTTCCAGTGGGAGTAGGAATTTGCACCAAGTGGGCCGGGGTTCAGCACAACTAGGTTCCTAGAACTACATTGACACCATAGGTTATCAGCCTAAATGGGCATCATACAATGATCACCTAGTTCAGCTAATATACCCTTGTAAGGTATAGTTGGCCTTCTTTTACGGGAAGTATTCATCGGACTCCACATCTAGCTCACGCGGTTATATGCACTTATAGACTCTCCTACTTATTAGTAAAGCTCAGTTCAGTTCAGTGACTGATTTCATTTCAGTTTATTCAGTTTTTAGGATATGTTTATGACCAACAGTCAATGTCTGTATTTACATTATTATAATTATATCCCAATACTTACTAGTTCATAGTTGGTCATTTCATGTCATATCAGCTCAGTTGTGTATTCTACTGTTTTTACCTACACCTTGCATACTCAGTACATCCAAAGTACTGATGCATATTTTCTATGCTATATCGTATTATGATACAGGTATAGGTTCTTAGACGCAGTATCGTCAGTAGTTCTCTTTAGACGATTTCAGCAGCATAATCTATTGGTAATCTATTGGTGAGTCCTCATCTTTCAGGGAAGAGGATTTAGTTTTATTTTAGTTTCTTACTTTCAGATTTTAGAGTTAGCTGGGGGCTTGTCCTAGCAACTCATCAGTTCTTAGATGGCTTTAAGACACAACTTTGTTCAGTATTTTATCAGAAATGTGTTATTTTCTTTTGAAAAGTGTTATTTAGTTATGTTGATACAGCTTTCGCTTCTATTTATTCAATATACTGTGTGATGTTAAGACATGGGTTAGCTTGGGATCACTTATGGTATGAAGTACCGCATCGCGTCCTGGGTGTATACCCGACTCGTGACAGTTCATTTATAATCAAAGCATAACCCTAGTTTAATTGATTCTCCTAGACATAAGTTGAATTCCAATTGGTAACAAGTAATTGGTTAGAAAGGAGTTCTCTTCAATTTGATAAAATTGAAGTGGATTGACACCTCTGGTGCTATTGAAATATACCCATGGTTGCCTAAGTCTTTGCTTGCATATTTTGCCCTAGCCCATTCTCAATTTATCCATACTGGGTGATTTAGGGGGGTCGATCCATAATTGGTGTCACTCCCTAGAATTCTCTTAAATTGATTGTAATCCTAGTAAGTTGCACTTTATTGTCATAATTAAATTTTACCTTTTTCAATTAGAATAGACTCTAATCTTGCAATACTAAATAATTAGTACTAGATAGATAGGGCTTCGAGTAGTCTTTATGAGATTTGACCCCAACTCCTTATTGGGTTCTATATTTGCTGCAATTATTTACACTACTCGATATTGGGAGTCGATTTGAACGACATCAAATATTATGACGTCGTTGCCGGGGACTATGAGCTCTATCAGTCCAGTTTGCTTGCTTAGACCTATTCTTTTACCTTTTCTTTTTATTTGTATCAATTTATATAGGATCATGGTGGCTCTTTCGTATGGAGAATTGGAGAATGAGTTTTTGGAAGTCAGCCAGAAAGTGCAAGCGCCATCGTCCTACCAGGGGTGAATGCTTTATCATTCAAGATTGATGGAAGTATCTACACTATGCTTAAGGTAGAAGGGCAATTTCACAACTCCATGGATGACGACCCTTATCAACATTTAAAGAATTTCTTGGAGGTGTGCAACCTCTACAAGTAAAAAAACATTTTAGATGATGTTATACGTTTATGAGTATTCAAATACTTGTTACCTGGTAATGCAAGGGATAGGTTGCATAGACTCCCTCCAAACTTAATCCAGAAATGGCAGGAGTTAGTGAGCGTTTTCTTGAAAAAGTGGTTTCCGCCTAGCAAAAAGGCATAGCAGCAGGACAAGATATTTTAATTTTGGCAGCTCCCGGGTAGACAGTTGTTCGAAGCTTGGGAAAGATTTAGATTATACCTCATTTGGGTGCCCAACAATGGGTTCCTAGACCACATCTTGATTGATAAGTCTTTATATCGAGTTAGATGCTTTGACATAGTCAATTGCAAACAACGCCACCAATGGATGCTTCATGGACAAGATATTCAACAGAATTACCATTATTTTGAATAGATAGCAAAGAACAATCATACTTGACATGTTGGGGACCAGAATGGAGAAATCAATGTGGGGACTCCTTCATTATCCCACTTGATGAAGGAGAATCAGGAGTGTGATTATGATGGCCACAACAGCAACCAACATAGCCCTCCTCGCAAAGAAGTTGACCGAGTTTGAGGTCAAAAAGGTTCATGCTATTGATGAGACCACGACTGGTGTCCAATATGAGCATGGATGCCCTCCTCCTCTATACTAGTATTAGCCATTATAGGAGTCACCTCCTATGCAAGTTGAAGAAGCCAACTATGTTGGCAACTCCTTCGGTGGCTATAGACCATAATATCAAGAAGGCCACCCCTCTTTTTCGTATCAAGGATAATGGAGACCTCAACCACAAGGTTAATGTTAATATTACCTAAGAAATAATTATGATTGTCAAAATCAAAGTTGGCACAATGGTGCAAATTTTCAGATAGAGGCTCATCTTCTTATGTTCCGCTGAGAGGTCCCCCCCCCCCATTTCTCTCAAAATTTGAGGGAGGGTCCTTATCATGATCATGGAGGCTCAAATCTTGAAGGAATATTGGAGAAGGTTCTTACCAACTAGGAGAGATTGAATTCTTGTATCAAGAGCTTCACGCAGATTATAGGCTCTCACACAGCTTCCATTCAAAAGTTAGAGCAACAGGTGCGGGAACTTTTTCATGACCAAAATTTGAAGCAAAAAGGCCATCTCCCTAGTGACACAGTGAAAAATCTGAACGGACATGTGGTACCTTCTGCTCAATATATGGCCATTATCACAAGAAGTGACAAAATTGTGCAACCTATGGATGTTCAGGTCGAGGATGGTGTGGTTGAGAATGAGTTCCAAATTGTGGTTGAGGTTAATGACCAAGTGGAAATGCCTAAAAAGCCTTTCGTTGATGAGGTAGCTGAAGGTGGAGCCAAAAAGCCACCAATTGAGGAAGTTTAAAAATATAGTTCAATTGCTCCAAAGGAGAGAAGGAAGGCCAAGGGAGGTGTATATAACTTTGTAAAATATTTTCCTTCATTTGTTCCTCTATTTCCATAAAGAATCGCTCAACAGACTCTTGTGCAAAAGTGGCAAAGCACATTAAGCAGCTAAAAAAAGCAACACTTCGGGTACCATTTATAGATGGCATTAAAGAGATTCTCAATTTTGCAAAGTATTTGAAGATGTTGTTGACTAGAAAGTTGTAGTGTGATAAGGAGGAGCTGATTCTAGTGACACATTGAGTGAGTGCCATTACTACAGGCAATGTGTTGAAAAGAAAGGAGATCTGGGAGAATTTACCGTGCCTTGCAGTATTAGTAGGTATGACTGCTTTCATGCATTTTTTGATAATGAGGCAAGTATTAATTTGATGCTTCTATCTATTTACAAGCGGTCCAGGTTGTCCATGTTGAAGTCCACCTCTATCTGGCTCTAAATGACCGATAAAACAATTAAGACACCAGTGGGGTGGTGGAAGATGTGCTTGTGGAAGAAAGTTTGTGCTTTTGGCTGACTTTGTGGTTTTTGACTACGATGTGGATTGGGATATTGACATCATACTTGGAAGACCTTTCTGGCTACTAGGAGGGCCTTGATGACTCAGAAAAGCATGAAATCATGTTGTCAAGAATGAGAGCATCACATTCAAAGCAGGGAGAGGTCATTTGTTGTCCAGGGGAGTCTGGGAGATCTTTGTAGTCAATGTTGAAAAAAGTGCTAATGAAGTGGTTAAACATTCTATTGCTGCATTACAAAAGAGAAAGAAGTGGGTGAGGAAGTCCCATCTCAAGGATGGCTCACTAAGTCCATGATTAGGTATCTTGCGTCATGCTGCAATGTTAAATCAAATACTTCTTGGAAGGAAACCCAAGCATTTTTAGGCTAATGAGTGTTAGTTCATGCAGGTACACTTGAAAAGATGGAGGAATGTGATCTAAAACATAAAAAGGGAAATCTAGTATGCAAAAGACGACAGAACAGACAGATTGTCCTTTTCAAGGACAAACCGCATGTCCCACCGTCCTTTAAACATGGTCCATTGGTAAGAAATAGGCAAGGGACAATCCAATGTGTGGACTATACTATGTCCAGATGGTTCACCCATTGGACTGGCTTTGGTTTTTAAAGAGTTAAATGGACCCTTTGGAGAGATGGACTTTGGGTTGGGTCATGGCTTATATGGGCCAGGTTGGACATTAATTAGCCACCTATGGCTGAACCGACCTAATCCATGGATTTTAAAAAGGAAATTTGAGTGTTAAAGAGACATCTTTGCCCGATGACCTTCTATCCTCCGTCTTCCCCTTCATTCTTCACTTCTCCATTTCTCCCTTGTGAAAATCCTCCATTCTTGTTACTTCTTTGCTCAACCTTATTGTTACCTAAGTACTTATCACACATACACAAAGCTCAATCATGACCTAGAGTTTAGAAACCCTATTCAGTCATGCATTTATTCCATCAAGCACACGTGCACTTGCAATCATATAGGTACTTAATTTTGCACTTTGAACCTTATTTTTCATGCCTAATGTGATGTGAAACATGTATTGAACTGGGGGTTTGTATACCTATGCTTGGAGTATGACATTGGGGGGGGGGGTTGAACTTGGGGTAAAATTCATAAAATTTTGGATGGGGCTTAGGTGAGTGTTTGATTGTGTTTAAATAATTGTAAATTGTTTGTTGAACTTGAAATTGGTATAGCCTCGTTCCATGTCTAAGATTTGTTCCAAAATTAAATTACCTATGATGTTGGAAAGCTGTTGAACCCCCAAAGAACGAAGGCATTAATGGACCGTCTCTTCCAAAGATGGCCTATCTGTTGCTCCATAAATTGAACCCAAATAAGCCAGTTCTCTAAGTCAATGGACGACTCAAGGGATGAACCATCCTTTGGAAGGGCAGTCAACACCTTGGACCGTCTATTAAACCATGAATGGGAAATTCCTGGGGTCAATTGATGATGCAAGGTACAATCCATCTTTCCAAAGTATGGACCATCCATCCAATCCTCTTAAGCAATTTTCTTCTGATTTCATGATTATCGCCAGTCCAGTTTCTGACAAGTTTGTGCATGATCACAGGTAAATGGCACCAAAACAAGCATTACCCAGAGGAGGAAAGTCAAGCACACCAAAGAGGTCCCTCCTTGTGGAAGAAGATGAGGAGGAGTACTTGCCTCTAGGTAGAAAGAGGACTACCGAGCAAATAGCAGAGGTGTCACCTACTCCCTTAGTTAAGGTGGCATCTGTAGAGACACTGGCTTAGCCCAATCTAGTGGGCCCACATAGACATTTCCTCCAGCGAGTCTGCTGAGAAGGAATCATCCAATCAGACCTCCTCTTCCCAACATTTGCAGTAAAATAGAGACAAAAACAAAGGGAGGAGATGTATAGACTTAAGTGGGCTTTTCAAGACATCAGGGAGCGCTGTAGGGACGAGACAAAATTAATGGGAGACCTCATCATTGGATTATAGAGAAGCAGACTTTTAGCTCTAATGGCTTGGAGTTTTATCTCGACATCATAGAGTAGCTTAGATTCCAGTACAGGAAGTTTTTATTCCGCCCAGTAGGCCAATATATTTAGAAACTAGTCCTGGATTTTTATGCGGTGTGCGAGATGATCCTTTTACGTCGAACCCAAAGATAAAGATGCAGATTGAGCCATTGAATTTTGTGGTGATTAGAGGAGTGTCGGTTGATATCATCCCGTAGGCGATCAACTGATACTACTTGGGAGATGATTATAAGGTGGTGGACACCTCCGCATATGAGGAGATAGTTTCCTAGGGTTGGTAGGCCAGAGGTTGGATGGCTGGAGTCATGGCCAGGGGCACACCTGGGTGACCTGCACTTGAGACAACCAAATTCTTCAAAAGAGAGCTCCTACTTCTGGCCAAGTTTTTGTGGAACGTGGTTTTCAACATAGTATGCCTAATAAAGAGTGATAACAAATTACTAATCAAACATGCTCTTGTTGTGGCATCCATAGTGGCCAGGAAGAGTATATACATTGGCTAAATGATTAGTATAGAGCTAAAGGACAGAGATTTTCAAACTTCTACCTTTTATCATTTCCATGCCTCATCAAAACATTATGTCAGAAGGCAGGTGTACTGATTCTACCAAGGAAGGACTTATTCACTGATGCTCGCTAGGTGAAGAATATCACCAAGATGCAAGATGAATTTATAATCACCTTGTTGAGCCATTCTAGCTCCATCTTACCGAGTGGGCCTACTATTGAGGTTTCAGGCATCCAGTCTGAGGAGTCTACAACATAGCCTGCTGGTGAGGTAGACCCACAACAACAACTGATCTTGCCACTATGGTATCCATGCTAGCTGCACCACTAAGGCTACTACTCACCTCCAAAGACTTACTAACTGGTTTGGACTTGAGATTGGATAGAGAAGAGAGGCATCTGACGAGGCTTATGGAGGATTTATGGCCTTTGTGGCCACGATTGTTGAGAGAGATCTTCAGCCGCTCTGAGACATAGTTAGGAGCCTTCATGAGGAATTGAGTTCCCGTTTAGAGGCCATGGATGCCATGCTGTGCCAACTCGGAGGAGGTGCCAGTCCTTCAGACATATCTGAGCTGATCATGAGGAGAGCAGAGCTGCCATACTTGAGATGCAGATACGACAGAGGCAGTCTGAGGAGGTTCAAATACCGCTGGTGGACTGGACACCGTCCATTTCTAGCATCATGGATTTCATTCCAGGTTTGGTGCCCATTCCACCAACCCAGACTCAGTCTAGTGCACCAGCCCTAGTCACTAGAGCCAGCTCTATACATGAGTAGATCTCTGCTTAGACTCAGGCCCGCACAGTTGCTCCTGTCCATCCCTTAAATAAAGGCAAGGCTCTAGTATAGGAGGCACTAGTAGCAGAGATAACTGTTCTAGTATCAAAGGAGGAGGCCCTCAGAAGGGCATTACAAGTCTCTTATGATGAGTTCTGAGGCCATCTCATGATGTAGAGGCCAGTCCATCCGCACCACCACACTAAGTAGCTCGATCTGAACACTACAAAAGGTTTTTTCTTTTCTCACCCCTCTATTTTGTTTTGTTTGTGCATTTAGGACACTGCACTATTTCTATGGTGGGGGTAGACATTTGGATTGTATGATACCTTATGCTTGTGTAGGGCTTAATTGTTTTGAAGCTATGAATTGTATGATAGTATGCTTGTGAATGAATTATTGATGTGTGATTGTGATTTACTTTAGTCTATTTTTACAGATTTCTTAAAATAGCTTCTTCTTTTTCTTTATTAGTGTAACTTCTTTTTTCCTTTTGTAGTATAGAGCCCTGCTCAGTTTTCTTAGTCATGGTTCTTTCTCGAGAGGCCTACTTTTTATTGAATCTAACATAATAAAGTAAATAAGTGTCGAAGTGTATCAATTATGAATCACTAGGCAACATTCTTAAAGGTATCGACCTACTTTTTCGTGTCGTCTTAGAATGAATAAATTATTTTTTACTTAGTTGATGGTGGCAATTGAGTTATTTGCATGCTTATACTGATTTTTGAAAACAATGTCCCGCCTCAAAATTTTTACCTTAGCTGTTTGATATTGAGTTGTATATCTCCATTTGTGACAGTAAAATGTTGGCAATGTTGTCCTAGTTGAGAGTGATGTGTGTATCCATTTTTATATCCATGTGCCAATGTGTGAAAAGAAAAATTTGTTGTTCACAATCTAGAACTTGACTTGCTACTTGTGCTTGAACCTAGGATTGACTATAGGTTGCAGAGATGAATTTAGGCCTTCTTTGTGCTTCATAAGTCATATATGTCTAAAGAGACCTACCAAATGATGTATGTATCCCTTGTCTCCCTCTTTGATCCTTTGACCTTTTTCGTGATTGTCAAGACCCGAGTCTATACCCTAGCTGTAATATGAGACCTGGAACTACGAATGGCCCTAAGCTAACCCATGACACATACATAGCATGATTAAGAGCATATAAATAAGCGAAAATGAATCAAGGAGGAAACACAAATGGAAGTATACGATATCATAATGAAACAAAAACTGAGTCAACGAGTCACAAGGCTGAAATCTAAAACAACTAATCTAAAATGACTCTAAACATACGATGAGCTAAAGGGACTGAACCCCCAACTAGCTCTGCTATAGTTCGAAACATGAAAGACATAAAATAACATAAGCAAAGATGACATCCTCGGATGATGAGGACTCACCAAGGTTGAGACTAGATTGAATCGGAGCGGGAGCGGTACTAAAGTCGGGGCTGAGTCTGGTTACCTGAACCTATATTAAGATATGATATAGCATAGAAGTATGCGGTAAGTACTTTGAATGTACTGAGTATGTAAGGTAAGTAAAGCATGCTAATAAAATAATAGTCTGAAATCATAAGTATAAAATAAGTTAGAACATGAGAGTAAGGATGACATGCTAAAAACCATATTCTTGAAGTAATCATAATCATGAGATATTCATCACAACTGAAACATAATGATCCAAGGTTTATAAATAGAAATCGTATAGTGTACCATACTTGAAATCATAAGTGAAAACTCATAAACTGTACAATTGGTCAAATACACTATAAAACATAGTGAAATCATGAACATGAGTAACTTAAAACATGAGGAATAATAACAGGCTTCGTCATAACTGATACCACCATGAAAGAGCTTACATGATGTCCCAACAATCTTGCTCAAGTGGGTAGAGCTTCCCTAAGCCTTGCCAGGGCAAGAACGATTAAGGTGTGATATCACTGGTGTGCCCTCAGGTGAGGAAAGCACTCTCTTGAGAGTTCCTGAATATGAGTATATACCTACGGTGGCACATAGTTATGAGACTTGGGTCATCAGAATCCCTAGCCTACTCGGTGCTAGACACTACTCCCAAAAACATGCATATCGCTCATAATTGTCTTCTCAAAACATAGCTTAAATCTATTTCGTGGGAGTCTTGACTCCAAACATCTCTTTAAAGCTGATCTTGTGAGCCTTGGCTTAAAATCATGGTGAAACATACTTGACTTTACATGGGCTTTCCCAAATCATAAAATCACACATACTTGAATAATGCTTCATAATTCAACATCATGGAATTATAAGTTTAAGAATTCGTAAACATTCATGCATACTTTGATAATTCATCATACTAAAAATTATGAGCTCATAAGCATGAAATTCATAAATCATGCATAATAGGGAAAAATCATCATAAGATTGAAATAATTAATTCATGAGGAATTTGAAAGTTAAATCTTCCCTAATAACCATATTTCATCAAATAGAACATGAGAGAATTGAACCCATAGAGATATCATGGATGATTGCATGGAATTGGATTAAACCTTAGAATCTCACAATTTATAACTTGAGAAATAGAAATCATGGGATTTAGCTTGAAAAGGTCTTGAGGGTGGAAGGATTTCCCCCATTTAAAACCGTACATACCTAGGCTTGATGGTTTTGTAACTTGACTTGAAGACCCAAGATAATTTGGGAAGAAGGTGATGAAGAACCCTAGGTAGCCTTGAGAGAATTTGTTCTTCAATTTGGAGTGATAGGAGCAGAATGAGGGTTAGAAATAAATAAAACCCTCTAAAATACCCTTTTTGATATTCAAAATGACATAGTTTCAGAGTTAGTAACTTAGAAATTATGAAAATGACCTTAATAACACGGTTGAACTGCGGACTCTGCCAGGACTAATGGATCATCCCGCGACCCGTTAGTCCACTTAACGGGTTGTTAATACCACTCTTTGTCATTGGATACATTTTCCAACTTTCTAATTTTCTTGACACCTCATTTGGCGATTAGTCATGTCACATAACCAGTCACTTAACCAGTCGTAAAGACTCTCTGAAACTCACGTTTTTCACCAATATTTGCCGCTTAATGGGTCACTTAACAATTCTTTAGGTGACTTAATGACTCATATGACGAATAATTCAGTGATCTAGTGTAGTTTTTCCTTGTTTGCTTATAACTTTTTTACTTCGAACTCCAATTGACGCAAGGTCAGATATGTTGGAAAGAAGACTAAAAGGGATTCAATTTGATGTATTGAATCACCCAAAAACACTTTGTAAAATGGGAGCTATGGTCAATTTGAATTTACCTTTGCAAGAATTTATACAAAAACTCAATCAGTAAGAAGGCTCTCAACTCAACTTTGTGCTAGAGGTTCCTTATGACCTTAATTTGTATCCAATGCAATTCTCACAATTAAGAATTGATATTAACACCCAGTTTCCATAGAATTCATCGGGTTTCAATCTACCCACATACCTAGAACGGTTACAAACTTTGCTTGAATGTTTGAGGAGTTGAAATATCTCAACTCACGAGTCTTGGGATTGGTCTTAGCAACTTTTGGGGTGTTGCATTATCTCCCCCTTGGTAAAGTTTGTCCGCAAATATAGATATAGCATATTGAAAGGATGTGGAAGGATCTGCAAACCCATAACTGAATAACCATAGCTTAAAATTAACGGAGTGACTAACTCTGGAGTGAGATACAGGACTGAACTGAATTCATGAAGCATACATGCAGACTATGACATGAATGAAATTGAGAGACATGAACTTGTCATGAAACTGAATAGAGTAAAAAGGAGGAAACTGGTACCTCATGCTGGATCTAAGATGAAGGAAAGAGATTCGGGTATCTAGCCATCATATCTGCTTCGGCTTCCTACATATCACCCTCAACAAGACAATTTCTCCACAAAACCCTCACTGAAGCTACCTCCTTGTTCCTTAACTCCCGAACCTACTAATAAAGGATCTCAATCAGAACCTACTCATAGGTAAGGGTATCTCTTTCCAAACCTCATAACTTCCTTTTTAGGAGACACCTTCATAAACACTCAATCATTAATATTGAATTCAAGCTCTCTCCTCACATCTGCATAAGATTTTTGATGAGTCTGAGTTGTTTTCAACCTTCCTCTAATAAGATAAACTTTCTCTATAGCTCCATGGACTGAATCTGGTCCTATCAATGTAGCCTCACCTACCTCAAACCATCCAAGATGTGATCTATACCTCTGTCCATAAAGAGCCTCTAACAGACCCATCTGATTGCTGGAGTGATAACTGTATTGTAAGAAAACTTAAGGAGAATCAAATGATCATCCTGACTATCTCTAAAATAAATTGTGAAAGATCTAAACATGTCCTCCAAGGTCTAAACAGTCCACTCGACCTGACCATCTATCGATGGGTGGAAAGCTGTGAGAAGCTTCTCCTGGTTACCAAGACTCTTCTGAAATGATCTCCAAAACTGAAAGGTGAACTGAGTACCCCTATTTGAGATGATAGACAACTGAATCCAACGTCTTCGAACTAACTTCCTAATGTACAATCTAGCCTAATTCTCAGCTGAACCTGCAATCTTAACCTGTAAGAAATGTTCTAACTTGTTTATCTAGTCTACTATTATCCATATAAAATCATGTAGTCGGTGCGTCCGAGGAAATCCTATGATGCAACCCATATTTATCTCTTCCAACTTCCAAACAAGAATACTCGTACCTTGAAGCATACCTCTCGGACTCTGATGCTCAACCTCCTCAGCCTATACTCCTCCCATGTTAAAGCCTAACTCGTCTAGACCTATTGCAATCTAAAGTTATTTCCGCAAGAATACTACGTCTCCTAGCCGATAATTGCTTGATATTATGTTCTAATCTAGAAGTTGCTAGTCACATAGCACAATGGTTCACCGGTACACCCTCACCTTGTCCGAACCTATCACTATAATCATCTTGAGGCTTTTCTGAAGCTTATACTACCCAATAACCTTCCTGTCTCCCTAGGCCTGACTAATAATCTATACTTCATGAATTTATAACTATAGGGCATCTAAGCATAAACAGGAAGTCATCTCAAATGTACACAGTGTAATCATCATCTTTATCACATGTGAGTATACATAGGGTTTTAGAGTAAGGAAATTATGAGCATGAATCATTCAAAAGCTTAGCATAAACCTTATACAACCAAATCTTATGAGCCATTGAAGGAAAATATTAAGGACTGAATTCATAGAGCTGAGCATACTATAAGTTATGAGTTTACATACATAACGAGTTTCATGACACGAAGCTGGGATTTATGGAATGATAGTGTCAGACTGGGATCACTATTTGAAGTGGTTACTTCTCATTTTAGGAATCTAAATATGGACATGAGTAGAGTGGCATGTTGACCGAAGTACAAGGGAAACATATGAATAAGAATGGATCAATATCCCATAGTTACTGTTCCCGGAACCTCTACACTTGGAAACTCAAGATTTGACTTAGTCCTTCACTTTATAATCTCCCCCTTAGAATAGAAGTCATCACCCTTAGGCTCAGGACATATTCTTAAGGCTAGATATAAATCACTAACTCTTGACTACTCATATGACTCTAAGGTTACCTCAAAAGGATTCATACTCCTTCTGTCGTATCCCTTTATTCACCCAATCATCTAACCATTCAACATTGTACATTGAAATAAAACTCATACTGTAACATCCCGAAACTTTCCTAGACCAAACTCAGACCTTGCAAGAAAAAACAGAAGAAACCAGAAATTTTTGCGTCAGAACGACCGAGACAATGAGTCATTGTCAGCTCCAACGACCCATTGTCTGGGTCGTGGTCAGCTTTGCTTTGGTCCTTCGGGAACCAATAAGACATGGAATGACCCGTTGTGAGGAGAAACGAGTCATCCTGTCACTCATTATATTCCCAGTTCAGAGATTAGTTTTTGCCCTTTCCAGGAACCCATGAGTCATACGACGAGTCGTCATTTGAAGTAACAACTCGTGGTGACTCGTTGGTTGAAGCCCAGAGAATGTTGAAAATTTTCTCTTAAGTGAAAATGAGTGGAAACAAAGATCTGTTGTATAACATAACAAGTCATTGTGTCCCCCCATGGTGACAAGTCCAAAAATCCTCCGACTTTCCAGAGGAGACGAAGAGTCGATACAATGACCCGTTGGTTCTACCAGCAAGTCATTGTGTCGCTCGTTATTGGGGCTCCCAGGTTTTTCCTGCCAGTGACAACGGGAAGCACCAATAACCTATTGGTTCATCCAATGAGTTGTGGTCACCCTCGTTTCCAGTTCTAGTAAGCCAAAATCCAGGCCCAGGACCAACGACTGGTCCCAACGACTCATTGAGTGACCCATTGGTCCCTGTCGGGCAGTTTTCCAGATTTTATCCCAGGGTTATTTTAGTAATTTCTCATCTTTTTAATCTATAAACCCCATCATTTTGGTCACGTTTTGGAGATAATTAAATGGGCAATCGACTAGATCGCCCTCATTTTATCTCAACTCTCGATCTCCAGAGCGAAGAACTCTCACACAGACACCTCAGGGAAAGTTAGGGAAATCGACTTTTCTTCATAGATTCTCAAGAGATTCTCTCTGGGTTTTCATCACCAGGTATGTGATAATTTAGCAAGGTAATTATCCTTCCCTTGTGCCCCAAAAATCCATCTAAATTTTCTTATCAGTTTTAGTCCCTGAGTTTTCGAATGTGGATGAATTTTCAACCAGATTTTGGCTATATTGTGTGGAATATTGTTCATGTTATTACTAAAATTCCACTATCTAGCTATCATGTTGATATTTGTTCTTATAAAGATGGTTTTAGCCCTAGCTTTGGCATGCAGTAAATTAGAGTCTTGCATATTTGATTAGTTATTCATGTTGCTTTATTCTATCAGTGTTGGGGTTCCCATGTTGTTAATATTAGTTGATTATCTCTGTCAGTTCATGATATTCTAGTTTCAGTCAGTATACTAGCCTACTCAGTATTTTCATAAATGTCAGCTGATCAGTTTGACTATAGTCTTTTCTTGAGGTGTTAGTAGTGCCCTCCAGGTATCAGTTATCAATTATCAAATATTAGTTGTTCTTTAGATGGTTACGATGCTTCTAGATAAGCATCTCTGACCAGTCTTAGAACCACCAGCTTCAATTTCAGTTTGTTCTTTAAACGGTTATGATGCTTCTAGATAAGCAGCTCTGGCCAGTCTTAGAACACTAGCTACAGAATTTGATCCAATAAGACTCTCAGGGTACTTCCAGATAAGTACCCCTAATTTAGTCTTGGACCCCAGTTTTGAGCTATCAGCTTAGTAGTCAGATTAGGACTATCCAGTGGAAGGACTTAGCACCGAGTGGACCGGGGTTCCAGTGCACCCAAGTTCCCAAAACTACATTGCGATTGTAGGTTATTTAATTGGCCCTATGGCCCTAGATTTGTGATCACCCAGTTCATGCCTTTATACCCTGACAAGGTATATTAGGTCCTATTAATAGGGTGTCTACATCAAACTCCACATCTAGCTCACGTGGTTATATGTCAATTATAGACTCTCCCACTAGTCAGTACAGTTTCAGTTTAGCTCATCTCAATTCAGTTTAGTTTAGCTCAGCTCAGTATTTCGAATTCAGGATATTTCTATGACCATCAGCTAGGATCATTATTGACCATATCAGAGATATATTCAGTTGTTCAGTTTCCAGTATTTCAGTTGGCCATTTCATGTCATTTCAGTTTAGTTATTTTTTCTTCATGTTTATATTATCTCTCACTTATTCAGTACATTCAAAGTACTGACGCATACTTTCTATGTGTATCGTATTATGATACAGGCGTAGGTTCTCAGCCTCAGCATCGTTAGTTGATTGCTTCAGGCGATATCAGTAGTTGCAGTTGGTGAGTCCTCATCTTTCGAGGATGATGTTTATTTTCAGTTATTTTCTTTCATTTAGACTTTAGAGTTAGCTGGGGGCTTGTCCCAACAACAGATCATTAGTAGATGGCTTTTAGACATAGACTCAGACATTTAGTAGTATTTTTCAGATGTATGAACTTTGAGAAAATTAGCTTTCTTAAATGATTTTATTATTTAAAGCTTCTGTATATCATTACTCAGATTACCAGTGTTATGATAGACCATGGGTTCTCTTGGGGTTACTTGTGACTCCAAGTACCATGGCTCGTCCAGGGTATAGACTCGGATCGTGACACATACCAAGACACTTAAAGGAATCATATGGCCTATACTGTAGTTCCTGAGCCTAGTAGTATGCAAGACTCAACATGAAAAGCTCATAACATACCTTTGACTATATCTGGCGATCTCTCCCAATCTTGGCATTGTCCACCACCCGCACTAGCTGATGCGCCCTGCTGAGGTGGGCGAGTTGCTGGAGCTACTGAAGAGGTGGTTGGGGCTTTACCTTTTCCCTGTTTGGCTGCGAGATATTCTCTGAGCATATGACCTGGTTTACCACACCATAAACAAGCATCTGAACCCCTCAAGAACTTTCGTAGATGGTTCTTCCCACATCCTTTACAAGTTGGATATGTAATCTCCCTTACTATGGACCTGCTCTCTTGAATCTTAGGGCCAGAGCCTCTTCCCTTTTGCTCCCCTTTAGATCTAGTAGGGGGATATTGACTGACGAAGGTGCTGGAGCCAATGATCTCTGTTGGAGCGGTGGATGATTCTCACCACCTGACCTTTGCTAGGAAAACTCAAGGTTGCCAATTCCGGCTTTATTGTTCTCCCTAGTTCTTTCCTTAAACCTCTAGCCCACCTTTGACCCAAAATGACTCTTTTTGGTGAAGTCATAATTCCTATTAGTTGCGGTCCCTCCATTAGTATTTGCAGGTGCGACTGCCTGCTGGTTAAGCTGAGTGGTCATGGACTGCATTAAAACTATGAATGAAGCCCCGAGCTCTGCATCTGTAACTTGCCCACTTAAGGGGCCCACTGCGGCTGATAGGGCTGGCTTTTGTCCATTGCCAATCCTTTTTCCACTAGCCCTCTTAGGAGGCATTTTTGCGACCACGTATAACATGAGTTAAAATGATAGAGAGTTGAACTTCATAGCATGAGATAGAATCATGAAAGAAGGGAATTTTCCTAAAACATCTCATAGCTTATTTCCTATAAGTGTGGCGCACTTCACACCCATGTAAAATACCCTAATTAACACGGCTTTTAGATACCCTAGGACACACTTAAACCTAATGATCCGATACCACGTTTGTCACAACCCGAGTCTACACCCTGGCCATAACATGGGACCTGAAACCACGAATGATCCCAAGCTAACCCATGACACATTCATAGCATGATTAAGAGGATATAAATAAGTGGAGATAAATCAAGGAGCAAACATAAATGGAATTCAATGATATCATAATGAAACAAAACTGAGTCAATGTGTCACAAGGTTGAAGTCTAAAACAACTAGTTTGAAACCTCTAATCATACCATGAACTAAAGGGACAAAATGTAATACCCTAGAAGTGCCTAATACCAGACTCGGGATTTGAAATGGAAACAGTAGAAAACTCTGAGATTGAGTCAATACGACTCGTGGTATGTGTTGTGGGAAGGAAGGACGAGTCGTAGGAGAAGTCATGAAGAGAATTTGGAGTCCAGGGTCCAGACCTTGAGTTACACCACGAGTCGTGGTATGTGGGTACGACTTGTGGTTAGGGTCGTGGGGAGGATATGGGAACGACATACCTTGGAAGTCACGAGTCGTGGTACGAATCGTTGTGGGAGATGACGAGTCATGAGAAAGGTCATAATTTGGGGAAGATCATGTGTAAGGAGGAGAAGTCACGAGTGATGTTATGACCCGTGGTAGGAAACCACGAGTCATGGGTTGTAACCGTTGGTGGGATGAGGCAGGGTTGGTGACGGAAGGTTCCAACGATTCGTGGGATGATGGCACAAGTCATTGTGTGACCCGTGGGGAAACTTTAGGTAAGATTAGAGAGCAAGGTAGTGGTGATGACGGATCTCACCACGAGTCGTGGGATTAGGGTACGACTCGTGGGATGAGTCGTGACTCCTGGCAGTTGTATTTTCCTGCGAATTTAGTAAGGGTAAATTTGTAATTCCTAAGACCTTAAATCCTAAACTACATTGTTATAAGCTCAGTTATAAGGGTTTTTAGAGTACTTAACCTATCATAAGCCTTACCATTCCATGCATGCAAGTTTAGAGTATTTCCTTGGAGATCAAGATTGAGAAATTCCCCAATTCCTTCTCCAATTCCTTTGGTCTTTCAAGGGAGAGTGTAAAATCAGACTACCCAGGTACGTAGGGATGAGAGTTCCTCTTCACTCTCATTCCCCAATTCCTCTCTATGTTCATCAATTCAAGTATTAAGTTAAATTGATGATCTTAAGGGGTTTTACGCCCAAATTTATGGAATTCTCTTTAATTTGATTATGGGTCAATTCCCTTCATGTTTTAAAAGTTTTTTAAGATCTACAGGTAGATTTTATATTTAAATTGATTATTTACTTTATGGTTTCAAATCTCAATCAATCTATGCCCAATTATGCAAGGTTTCATGAGGAGTCAAGTTATGATTCTCTTATGATTTTGATCTTAGTAAGCCTAAATTATGATTTATAATTCACATTATGATTTATCTTCAAGTACTCTTCATGGATTTATGAAAACAAGTATGGATATTCTTCATGATTTATGAATATATGAATCTTGGCTGATTCAGGGGCCCTTATTCATGGCTAATCATGTATTTAAAGTATGATCAAGTATTTTATGTTTTTTTGGCCATGAACTTCATGAATGATTTCATGATTTCTCTATGTAGAGTTTTGATTTTCGGGTGAGCCAGTCCCAGAGCGGAAGGGTAGTTCAGCTGTGCCTGTAGGTCGCTTCATTTCCGACATTAAGGCCAGAAAGATGATCTTAAAGGTTGCATGTACCATATAGTTAGGGTTCAGGATGCTACATCCGGAATCTTGACTATCTAGTCAGTTCCGGTAGTGTGCGGATATCAAGAAGTGTTTCCAGATGATCTATTGGGATTTCCTCTTGAGTAGGAGATTGATTTTGGTATTGACCTTCTTCCTAATATGCAACCTATATCTATTCCTCCTTACAAAATGGCTCCAGCTAAGCTAAATAAGTTGAAGGAGCAGTTGAAGGATCTTTTAGAAAAGGGTTTCATCAGACCTAGAAAATCCCCATGGGGTGCACCAGTACTCTTTGTCCAAAAGAAGGATGGTTCCCTTCGAATGTGCATTGACTATCAGCAGTTGAACAAGGTCATAGTCAAGAACAGGTACGTCCTCCCAAGAATTGATGACTTGTTTGACCAGCTTTAGGGTGCCAAGTATTTTTTAAAGATGGATCTAAAATCCGGATATCATCAGCTCAAGGTTAGAGAGAGTGACATCCCGAAGACAGCCTTCGAGACTCGATATGGTCACTATGAGTTTGTAGTTATGTCTTTTTGACAAATGAATGTTCCTGCAACTTTTATGAATTTGATAAATAGGGTGTTCAAAACGTATTTGGACATGGTCGTGATTATGTTCATAGATGACATTCTCGTATACTCTCGGAGTGAGAAGGAGCATGTCGCTATTTGAGGGTGGTGCTACAAACTCTTAAGGATCGCCAGCTGTATGCCAAATTCAACAAGTGTGAGTTTTTGTTAAACTCAGTAGAATTTTTAGGTCATGTGGTGTCAAGTGAGGGTGTATAGGTGAACTCTCAAAAGATAGAAGCTATGAAGAATTGGCCTAGACCAGTGAGTCCTTCGGATATCAGGAGTTTCTTGGGCTTAGCTGGTTACTAAAAGAAGTTTGTGGAAGGATTTTTGTCTTTTGAAGCACCGTTGACTAAGTTGACCCAGAAGAAAGTGAAGTTTCAATGGTTGGAGGCTTGTGAGAAGTGCTTCCAAGAGTTGAATACTCGACTCACCTCAGCACTAGTATTAACTCTACCTGAGGGTACCGATGGGTTTGTGGTATATTGTGATGCCTCGAGGATCGGACTTGGTTGTGTATTAATTCATCACAGTAAGGTTATAGCCTATGCTTCCAGGCAGCTGAAAATCCATGAGAAGAACTATCTGACTCATGACTTTGAGTTGGCGACGATAATGTTTGCCTTGAAGATTTGGAGGCACTATCTATACGGGGTCTATGTGGATGTTCTTACGGACCACAAAATCCTACAGTATGTGTTTACCCAGAATGATCTAAATCTACATCAAAGAAGCTGGTTGGAGCTTCTTAAGGATTACAATTTGGTGTCCTTTATCATCCGGGAAAGGCTAATGTAGTGACAAATGCTCATAGTAGGCTTTCCATAGAGAGTCTGTCCCATGTATATGAGAAGAGGAAACTGTAATGCCCTAGAGGCTCAAATACAAGACCCGGGGCTTAAAATGGAGAAAATTGGAAAATCTACACCAGGTCACAAAACGAGTCATTCTGTTTTCTCCCCGAGGTGACCACAAGTCGTTAAGTTAGTCATCGTGGGGACTTTAGAATTAGTTGAAAATATTGGAAGGGGTGACCATGGGTGTGACCACGAGTCATGGTCAACCACGAGTCGTGGAGTGACCCGTGGTCAGGAGTTGACTGGGGAATTGGGTAGTCAGGCAGTGTACCTGACGGGTCCTCACCATGACTTGTTTGGGACACCACGATTCGTGGTGTCGCCCTTGGTGACTAGTGTGAGAGATTAGGTAGTGCACTCGATGACTGGGACCACGAGTCGTGGTCACTGTCCACGACCTGTTAGGTCCCCTGTGGGGACTATCGATCAGTTTTCCCCTATGAGTTTTTCAAGGATCTTTCAGTAATTTTCTATCCTTCTAGACTTAAACTACATCGTTTTAAGAATATTTTCAGACTATGATAGGGGTTAAACGTTCCCCTCCCCGTTTTCCCCATTCAGACTTTCAGTAAACAACGTAGGATTTCTCCCAGAGCATTTCAGAGCAAGAAATTAGGCAGTCAATTTCTCAGTTTCTCAAGGAAATTCTTCGGTCTTCTTCACCAGGTATGTGGAATTCAATAAGGGAATAGTTCTTCCCTTGTTTCCCCAAAATTCTCCCTATTTTCTTTATCAGTTCTAGCCCTGCATATTATCGAATGTTAAGAAATTCTTAGTCATGCTTTGTTTAATTCATATAGAATATTGTCTTGTAATGATTATAGATATTTTCCACCAATTTGTGATAGTATTGATTCTTATCCCCGTATAGTAAATTTAGCCCTAGTCCTTGAGAGTACAAAAGACTAGAATCTTGCTATAGTGATTACACCTTGAAATTTAGCCTGATTCTATCAGTGTTGTGGATTCCCATATTATTTGTATATCTTGAATTATCAATCAGATACATGTTAGCCTAGTTTCAGTCAAAATGTTAGGATACTCAGTGTTAGTCAGAAATGTCAGCTGATCAGTTTCACTACAGAAATTATTCAGATGTTAGTAGTGCCTCCCAGTTATCAGAATCAGACTCAGTGTCAGTTTTAGTCGTTCGTTAGGCGGTTATGACACTTTTATATAAGTAGTTCTGACCATCCTAAGGACCCCAGTTATAGATTATATTTTGTTCTTTAGACGGTTACGACGCTTCTAGATAAGCAGCTCTGACCAGTCTTAGAACCCAGTTCCAGAATCTGGTTCGATAAGACTCTCAGGATGCTTTCAGATAGGTATTACTAACTAGTCTTGGGCCCCAGTTTCTATCTATCAGCTTATTATTCAGTTTAGGACTATCTAGTAGGAGTAGGACTTATAGTTATTTAGTTCAGTAGTTCCAGTTGGGCATTGCATGTCTTTTCACTTTAGCATTTTTATTTCTTGTGTATAGTTTCTCTCACATACTTAGTACATTCAAAGTACTGACACATACTTTTATGCTATATTGTTTTATGATACAGCTGCAGGATATCAGTCTCAGCCGATCGCTCTTAAAAGACTTTAGCTATCCTATTTTGTGAGTCCTCATCTTTCGAGGACGAAGATTATTTTAATAAGTTTTTCTGTCTTCTATTTATATTTGGAGTTAGCTAGGGGTTTGTCCCAGCAACTCATCAGTTGTAGTGGCTTTCAGACACAGATATCGATTTTCAGACTTGTAGTTCTGCTCAAATGTTTTATTTTTATGATCCATCTCTATTTCATAAATATTTTATAGTTTACTTTAAAGCTTCCACTATATTTTATGTTTAATCAAAATTCCAGTGTATGATAGACCAGGGGTTGACTTGGGGTTACTTGTGACTCCAAGTACTGTATTTCATCTAGCGTGTAAGCTCGGGGTGTGACAAGCTTGGTATCAGAGCCCTAGGTTTAAATTATCCTCGAATGTCTAAAAGCCGCATCAAGTAGAGTCCTTTTCATGGGTATGAAGTGCGTCACACTTATGACAGAGAGGCTACAAGATGTTATTAGGAAAACTCCCTTTTATTCATACTCTTTATCGTGCGTTGAAAATTCAATTCCAGAATCATTCTTCTAACTCGTGCTCATTTTCGTTTCAGTGAATTATGCCTCCACAATGTGGTAATGGAAGAAGGGATGGGAACGCTCACCGACCTGCTCCACCAGCCCCGGCAGCCCTTCAGGATGACTTAGTGTCTACCGTAGAGTTCAGGGCGGCCATTCAGCTGCTCACTCAAACATTTACCAACCAGATGAACCAACAGGTGGTTCTAATCAATAGTAATGGGTCTGCTGCAGCTTCCCGAGTGTGGGACTTCACTCGAATGAACCCTCCGGATTTTCATGGATCTAAGGTGGGAGAGGACCCATAAGGGTTCATGGATGAGATTAAAAAGATCACCCAAATTATGGGTGGCAGTCCCTTAGAGAGTGTCGACTTGGCTGCCTACCAGCTGAAAGGGGTAGCCCAATTTTTGTACTAACAGTGGAAGGAGAGGAGGCCAACGAAAGGAGGATCGGTGGAATGGGAGGAGTTCACTACAACCTTTCTGGACAGATTCTTCCCTCGAGAGCTCAGGGAGGCAAAAGTGGCGGAGCTCATGAATCTAAAACAAGGAAACAGGGTAGTAAAAGAATATGCTCTGGAGTTTACCAGGTTGTCTAAATATGCTCCAGAGATGGTAGTCGAGCCAAGGGCTCGCATGCTGAAATTTGTTAATGGGGTGTCGAACCTGGTCCTCAAAGAGTGCAAGATAGAGTTGTTGATTAAAGATAGTGACCTCTCCAGCTTTATTGTCTATGCCCAGCAGATTGAGGCATAAAAACTTAGGGACATGGAGCGAAAGAACAAGCGGGCAAGGATTGGCCAATTGGATTATGGCCACCAGAGTTCTGGCGGTAGTAGCCACCTAAAGCAGCAACAACAGTAGCAGAGGGATACAACACCCAGCTCAGCCAGCGCCCCTACCTTTTGGTCCTGCCAGAATCGGAGGGGTGGAGAATCTGGCTCTCATTCCCAGAGCTACAGTGCCGGGAACAGGTATCCAGCTTACGCCAAGTGTGGCAAGAACCACCCAGGAGAGTGTCTTCAGGGTCGAGAGGGATATTTTGGTTGCGTACAACTTGGTCATCGGCTTAAGGAGTTTCCATCATTAGGACGGGGAATGTCATAATCCACTACCTCAGCAGCTCCAGTAGGCCAACCAGCTCAACAGGCCAATACATCAGGTATGGATGACGGTCAACGTCAAAACTATTTTAATGCATTATTATCTCATCAGGATTAGGAGAACTCACCTTACGTGGTCATGGGTATATTACATCTTTTCCATCTAGATGTATATGTCATACTAGATCCATGGGACACACTATCATTCGCGACTCCATACGTAGCAGTCCAGTTCGATATTAGTTTAGAGTCCTCTTAGAACCATTTTCAGTCTCCACCCCAATTGGTGAGTCAATTAGAGCCAGCCAGGTGTATAGAAACTGCCCAGTATTAGTCTTCCATAAGGTCATTCCAGCTGATCTTGTAGAATTATACATGGTCAATTTTGACCTCATCCTTGGCATGAATTGGTTACACTCCGATTATGCCTCAGTCAATTGCAGAACTAGAGTTGTCAAATTTTAGTTTCCCAATGAGTTAGTGTTAGAGTGGACGGGCAGTAGTTTAACACCTAAGGGTCATTTTATTTCCTACCTTAAGGCCCAAAAGCTTATTTATAAGGTATGTATCTATCATCTAGTTTGGTCAAAGATTCCAACTCTGAGACCCCAACTATCCAGGTCAAGCTCATCGCAGCTTTTCACCCGCAGACAGATGGGCAAGCTGAGCAAACTATTCAGACCCTAGAAGATATGTTGAGAGCATGCGTGATTGATTTCAAGGGCAATTTGGATGACCACGTGCCTCTTATCGAGTTCGTGTACAACAACAGCTACCACTCCAGTATCCAGATGGCCCTGTTTGAGGCATTATATGGTAGGAGGTGCAGATCTCATATTGGGTGGTTTGAGATTGGTGAAGCTACTTTAATCGGGCCAGACTTGGTTCATGAAGCTATGAAGAAAGTACAACTCATCTGGGAAAGATTGAAAACAACTCAGAGCCATCAGAAATCTTATGCTGATGTAAGGAGAAGAGAATTGGAGTTTGCTATGAATGACTGGGTTTGTCTAAAAATTTCACCCATGAAGGGGGTGATGAGATTTAGGTAGAAAGGAAAGCTCTATCCGAGATATGTGGGACCCTACAAAAATCTAAAGCGAATTGACAAGGTAGCTAATGAGCTGGAATTACCTTCAGAGTTGGCATCTGTGCACCCAATATTCCATGTGTCACTATTGAAGAAGTGCATCGGTGATCTAACTTCAATTGTGCCATTAGACAGTGTGGGAGTGAAAGATAGTCTCTCATACAAAGAGATCTTAGTCCAGATCCTTGACCGTCAGGTTCGTAAGCTGAGGAACAAGGAGGTAACTTTGGTCAAAGTCTTGTGGAGAAATCTGTAGGTGGAGGGAGCTACGTGGGAGGCCGAAGTAGATATGATGGCTAGATACCCCCATTTGTTCCTGTACAACTCAGTTTCAGTTTAAGGTATCAAATTCCTCCCCAAAATTGCTTTCAGTTCGTATGTTTCAGTTTCTTTCAGGTAAATGAATATGTGTATGATTAGGGGATTAGTTCAAACTTGTGATTCAGTTTAGAGGTATTCATTCCGCTAGTTTTCAGCTTTCATGATCAATATTTGTGTATAAGATTACCATTCTCTTCTTTCCTGTCTTTTTTCCAACATTCGAGGATGAATGTTCCCAAGGGGGAGATATTGTAATGCCCCAAAGGCTTAAAGACTAGACTCCGGGCTTAAAATGGGGAAACTTAGAAAATCTGCACCAGGTCACATAACGAGTCGTTCTGTGACCAGTGGGAGGTGACCACGAGTTGTTAAGTGGCTCATGGTGGGGAATTTGGACTTTGTTGAAACTTTTGGAAGGGGGGTGACCACGAGTCATGGTCAACACCACGAGTCATGGGGTGACCCGTAGTCAGGAGTTGACTAGGGAGTTAGGTAGTCAGGCAGTGTACCTGACGGGTCCTCACCACGACTCGTTTGGGACACCATGACTCGTGGTGTCTCCCGTGGTGACTAGTATGAGAGAGTAGGTAGTGCACTCGATGACTGGGACCATGAGTCGTGGTCATTGGCCACGACCTGTTAGGTCCCCTACGCGGACTATCTATCCGTTTTTTTCTTCAAGTTTTTCAAGGGTATTTCAGTAATTTCATATCCTTCTAGAATCTAAATTACGTCATTTTAAGCATATTTTCAGACCATTAGAAGGGTTAAATGGTTCCCTTCCTCGTTTTCCCCATTCCGACTTTTAGAAAACAATGTAGGATTTCTCTTAGAGCATTTCAGAGAAGAACTAGGGCAGTCCATTTCTCATCGGTTTCTCAAGGAAATTCTTCGGGCTTCTTCACCAGGTATGTGGAAATTCAATAAGGGAATAGTTCTTCCCTTGTGTCCCCAAAATTCTCCCCATTTTCTTTATCTGTTCTAGCCTTGCAGATTATCGAATGTTAAGAAATTCTTAGTCATGTTTCATTTAATTCACGTGGAAGATTGTTTTATAATGATTACAGATATTTTCCACCAGTTTGTGATGTATTGATGCTTATCCCTGTACAGTAAATTTAGCCCTACTCCTTGAGAGTAGAAAAGACTAGAATCTTGCTATAGTGATTAAACCTTGAAATTTTCCTGATTCTATCAGTGTTGTGGATTCCCATATTATTTGTATATGTTGAATTCTTAGTCATATACATGTTAGCCTAATTTCATTCAAAATGTTAGAATACTCAGTGCCAGTCAGAAATGTCAGCTGACCAGTTTGACTACAGAAATTCTCAAGGGGTTAGTAGCGCCTCCCAGTTATCAGAATCAGACTCAATATCAGTTTTAGTGGTTCTTTTGGAGGTTATGAAACTTTCAAATAAGTAGCTCTAACCAGCCTAGAGACTCTAGTTACAGATTATAACTTGTTCATTAGACGATTATGATGCTTCTAGATAAGAAGCTCTAACTACTCTTAGAACCCAGTTCTAGAATCCAGTTCGATAAGACTCTTAGGGTGCTTTTAGATAGGTATTCCTGACTAGTATTGGGCCCTAGTTTCAAGCTATCAACTTAGTATTTAGTTTAGGACTATCCAATGGGAGTAGGACTTAGCACCAAGTGGACTGGGGTTCCAGCGCACCCAGGTTCCCAAAACTATGTTGCCACCGTAGGTTACAATTTTATTGGCCTCATGGCCCCAAAATATTGTGATCACCCAGTTCATGCCTCTATACCCTAGCAAGGTATATTGGGTCCTACTGGTGGGGTGTATACATCGGACTCCATGTCCAGCTCACTTGGTTATATGTCGGTTATAGACTCTCCCACTAGTCAGTTCATTTCAGTTTCAGATTAGTTCAGTTCAATATCTCATATTTATGGCATGTCCTTTACCATTAGATAGGGTCTTTTAGACCAATTCAATTATTATAGTTATTCAGTTCAGTAGTTTCAGTTGGCAATTGCATGTCTTTTCAGTTTAGCATTTTTATTTCTTGTGTATAGTTTCTCTCACATACTCAGTACATTTAAATTACTGATGCATACTTTTATGATGTATCATTTTATGATACAACTGGGGGATATAGGTCTCAGCCTCGCTAGCCCATCGCTCTTAGAAGACTTTAGCTGTCCTATTTGGTGAGTCCTCATCTTTCGATGGCAAAGATTATTTTACTCAGTTTTTCTTTATTCTATTTAGATGTGGAGTTAGCTGGGGTCTTGTCCCTGCAACTCCTCAGTTGTAGTGGCTTTCAGACACAGATATGGATTTTCAAACTTGTAGTTCTGCTCAGATGTTTTTGAACTTTATGATCCAGCTCATTTCATTAATGTTTTTATAGTTTAATTTAAAGCTTATGCTATATTTTAAGTTTACTTAGAATGCCAGTGTATGATAGACTAGGGGTTGACTTGGGGTTACTTTTGACTCCAAGTACCGTGTTCCATCAAGGGTATAAGCTTGGGGCGTGACAGAAAGAGTTAGTAAAAGATGTGCACTGGCTTACACGACTAGGAGTTCGTCTTTTTGACTCGACGGATGGTGGTGTCATTGTTCAGGATGGATCAAAATCTTCCTTGGTGATCAAATTCAAGGCTAGGCAAGAAAAGGATCTCATTTTGGTAAAGTTGAAAGAAGCTATTCAGAATCAAAAGGTGGAGATTTTCTCCCAAGGGGGAGATAGTGTACTACGATATCAGGGTCATTTATGTGTACCGGGTGTTGATGACTTGAGGGAGCGAATGTTGCATGAGGCTCATGGTTCCAGATAATCTATGCATCCAGGTTCCACCAAGATTTACGGTGACCTACGGGAATTTTATGGGTGGAGTGGCATGAAGAAGGACATAGCAGGGTTTATGGCTAAGTGTCCAAATTGTCAACAAGTGAAAGTTGAGCATCAAAGACTTGGAGGTGTGCTTCGAGACATTAGTATACCTACTTGGAAGTAGGAGGAAATAAATATGGATTTCATTACAAGATTGCTTCATACTCGTCAACAGTGTGACTCCATATGGGTGATTGTGGATAGGTTGACTAAAGCAGCTCATTTTCTATCGGTCAAAACTACTGATTCAGCGGAGGATTATGCCAAATTGTACATTCACGAGTTAGTTCCGTTGCATGGAGTACCTTTGTCCATCATATCAAATAGAGGTACTTAGTTTACCTCCCAGTTTTAGAGATCATTTTAGAAGGGACTTGGTACTTAGGTCAAGCTTAGTACAACTTTTCACCCGCAAATGGACTGTCAGGCTGAACAGACCATTCATACTCTTTTGAATATGTTAAGAGCATGTGTGATTGATTTCAAGGGTAGTTGGGATGATTATTTACCTCTCATCTTATTTGCATATAACAATAGTTACCATTCCAGCATTTAGATGGCTCCGTTTGAGGCTCTTTATGGGCGGAGGTGTAGATTGCCTATTGGTTGGTTTGAAGTCCGTGAAGCTATGTTGATAGGACAAGATTCAGTTCATAAGGATATGAATAAAGTTCAGCTTATAATAGAAAGGTTAAGAACAACTCAGAGTCGCCAAAATTCCTATGTTGATGTTAGGAGGAGAGAACTTGTGTTCAAAGTTGATGATTGGATGTTTTTGAAGGTGTCTCCCATGAAGGGAGTGATGAGGTTCAAAAAGAAGGGGAAACTTAGTCCCCGGTATGTTGGCCCGTACAGGATTGTGAGACGTGTTGGTAAGGTGGCCTATGAGTTGGAGTTGTCCTCAGAACTAGCTTCAATACATCTAGTTTTAAATGTATCACTCTTGAAGAAGTGTATGGGTGATCCGTCTTTGGTTGTTCCGGTGCAGAGTGTAGGTGTGAAGGATAGACTTAGCTAAAAATAGGTTCTGGTTGAAATACTTGATCGTTAGGTTTGTAAGTTAAGGAATAAAGAAGTAGCTTTTGTAAAGGTTTTGTGGAGAAATCAACAAGTCGAGGGAGCTACATGGGAAGCCGAAGCAGTTATGATGGCTAAATACCCGCATCTATTCCCTTCCAGTTCAGTTCCAACTTGAGGTATCAGTTTCCTCCTTAGTACTCTATACAGTTTCATGTTTAGTTCATGTGTCTCAGTTTCTTTCATGTCAATGTATGTATGTGTGATTCATGAATTCAGTTCAATCATATATTTTAGTCCGGAGTCAGTCACTCCGTCAGTTTCCAGCTTTAAGATGTTCAGTATTTGGGATGTCAGGTTTCCCTCAATGATTTCGTATGTTTACTCCATATTCGAGGATGAATATTTCCAAGAGGGAGATATTGTAATATCCTAGAAGTGCCTAAGACTAGACTCAGGATTTGAAATGGGTACAACAGAAATATCTGAGATTTTGACTCAGAATGACTCGTGGTACGAGTCATGGTAAGGAAGGACGAGTCGTAGGAGGAGTCATGAAGAGGATTCAGAGTCTGAGGTCCAAACCACTTGTCTTGGTATGTTGGTATGACTCGTGGTCATGGTCATGGGGACGATATAGGAACGATAGACCATGGAAGTCATGAGTCATGGTATGACTCATTGTGGGAGACAACGAGTCTTGAGAAGGGTCGTAAGTTGGGGAAGATCCTGTGAAAAGAGGAGAAGTCACGAGTGATGTTACGACCCATGGTAGGAAACCACGAGTCGTGGGTTGTAACCGTAGGTGGGATGAGGCAGTGTTGGTGACAGACGATTCCAATAATTCGTGGGATGATGGCACGAGTCGTTGTATGACCCGTGGGGAAACTTCAAGTAATATTGAAGAGTAAGGCAGTGGTGATGACGAATCTCACCATGAATCGTGGGATCAGGGTACGACTCGTGAGATGAGTCGTGACTCTTGGTAGTTATATTTTCCTGTGAAGTTAGTAAGGGTAAATCCTTATTTCCTAAGGCTCTAAGTCCTAAACTACGTTGTTTTAAGCTCAGTTAGAATAGTTTTAAGAGTACTTAACCTATCATAAGCTTTACCATTTCATGCATGCAAGTTTAGAGTATTTCCTTGTATCAATATTGAAGAATTCCCCAATTCCTTCTCCAATTACTTTGGGCTTTCAAGGGAGAGTGTAAGATCATACTACCCGGGTATGTATGGTTGTGAATAAGAGTTCCTCTTCACTCTCATGCCTCAATTCGTCTCTATGTTTATGAATTCAAGTATAAAGTTAAATTTGATGATCTTATGGGGTTTTAAGCCCAAATTTATGGAATTCTCTTTGATTTGATTATGGGTCAATTCCCTTCATGTTCTAAATGTTGTTTTAGGATCTACGGGCAGATTTTATATTTAAATGGATTATTTACTTTATGGTTTCAAATCTCAATCAATCTATGCCCAACTATGCAAGGGTTCATGAAAAGTCAAGTTATGATTCTATTATGATTTTGATCTTACTAAGCCTAAATTATGATTTGATTCATATTATGATTTCTCTTCAAGTGCTCTTCATGGATTTATAAAAATAAAGTATATGAATTTTCACAAGTATGCATGTTCTTCATGATTTATGAATTTATGACTCTTGGCCAACTCACGAGCCCTTATTCATGGCTAATAATGTATATCAAGTATGATCAAGCATGTTATGATATTTTTGGCCATGAACTTCATGAATGATTTCATGATTTCGCTATGAGCCTCATGTGCATGTTTTTAAGAGCAATGTCTAGCATCGAGTAGATCCAACGTTCAGGTAAACTCCATGATCTTATAACTACATGCCAAAGTAGGTATATACTTATATTATTGGATCCCCTATGATATCACATCATGCACGTCCCTTGCCTGGCAAGCCTGGGATGACTCTGTCCACTTGAGTGAAAAGTTAGGGCATCATGTAAGCTCTATCATGAAGGTGTCGGTTATGATGAGTTCTCCCATTGTTCCTCATGATTTATGCATGATTATATTTATGTTAATTTGGCTCAAGTTATGTTTTATAAAGTATCTCTTATGATTATGATTATGACTAGTTTATGAATGGTTTGAAAACCTTGAGCCCTTATGTTTATATTACGATTTATACTCCATGTTCATGTTTTCCTACTTTTATGAACCCTTATGTATTTAATTGTCCGTTTACTTACCTTGCATATTAGGTACATTCCAAGTACTGACCGCATACTCTATGCTGTATCATTTCATGATACAAGTCTGAGGGATCAGTCGCAGCCGCATCATTAGCCCTGCTTTCCTCTCAGACCTATTCTAGCCAGCATTGGTGAGTCCTCATCTTTTGAGGAAATTCAGATATCCATTGTTATGGTATTTCAATTATAGGATTTTGTCGAGCTAGTTGGGGATGCTGCCCCATCAGCTCATCAATTATGTTAGAGGTTTTTCAGATAATATGTAGAAAACCAGCTTGTTATTGTTGACTCTATTTAATTTGATATGTACGCAGACTTTCGCTTAAGCATGTTTTATTATTTTAGTTTCTCCTTGTTGCATGTTCTTAGCTACTATGTTCATGCCATGGGTTGGCTTGGAGCCTCTCGGGGTTCCTTATCTCGTGTCTCTATCTAGGCCTTTGTTTAGGCCGTGACATAAAACCCCCCAACTAGCTCTGCTATAGTTTGAAACATGAAAGACATAAAATAACATAAGCGAAGTTGATGTCCTCAGATGATAAGGACTCACCAAGGCTGAGATTGGATTGAATCAGAGGGGGAGTGGTACTAACGTCGGGGCTGAGTCTAGTTACTCATCGGCTGTCTGGATGACTACACGCAAGTGCACGTGGTCGAACAAGTAGTAAGTGGCTCAAGTAAGCCAAGTATCGATCCCACAGGGACTGGACTATGGGG
>JACEIK010001808.1:0-58437 GCA_018107945.1 Datura stramonium | reverse complement strand
CTAGAACTTTCCTGATGTGTATACAAAATGAAATGAAGGATGTAGAGTGTAGGAGATGATTTAGGCATTACTTCTAATGAGCCTAATTATTAACTCATAGCCTTACCTACCTTGAATGTTGAATCCTAGTTAGCCCCATTGATCCTTAAGCCTATTCTTTGATAGCTACAACATAAGATTAATCCTTTTCTTTCATGAGAAGTGAAGGAGTGAGAAGTGGGAAAAAGAAGGAAAAATAGCAGTTGTCGAAGTTAAGGAAAAACTTAGAGGTGCACTTGGTTGAAAATGCCTAATTATTCGTAGGGAGTAAGAAAATAAATGAATGAAAAAGTGCTTAAGTAGTCCTTACCAATAGGCCAAGTGTGCTTAAAGAAATGGGAACAGTAAGGAAGATAATTCAAGAGTGAAAAGAAGGAAGGTGAAGCAAAAGAAAATGTGTCTTTAATAAAAATGTGATGTAGTAAAAGCACTTGGGAAATATTGTTACTGTTATTAGCCATAAGGTGATCCCACCTGCCCCTATCCTACATTACAACCTAAAAAGTCCTACTTTATCTTACATTCAAACATCCTTAAATTAATGGAGTAAAAAACTAAGGGCAAGCTTATGGTTCACCACATGATGCATACGAATTCTTTGAGAGAGTGAGCGAAATTCTATTCATACACCCATACATATTGTGAGTTGAAAATTCGTGAATAAAAGATGGGTAACTCTCGTGTGGTGAGGGCACATGTTTAATGAGGGACAACATTCATGTCGGATTTCTTGATCAGTTGATTGGCATGAGTTTGTTGAGAGTGAGAGTCAAGTCTTGAGGGTAGGAAGTCTCAACATAGTTAAATATGATTTTAATGGGTAAACCTTGCATGCACTAAATTTTTACTTGTCATCTCAACCAGTATTGTAGCCGTAGCTCGAATTGTCTTGCTAAATTAGCTATGTGTGAGTTTCATTTCATGAGATGTAAAAGGGCTGTTCGAGGAAGAACAAGGCTTTAAGTGTGGGGTAGGTGATCGTGGGCAAAATTGCATGCCCAAGTGATACTTTATTACTTAATTTTGACTTGTTTATCTACTTCTATGTGTACATTCTCATGTGATTTTTATGTAAATGTGGATTTATAGACTACTTCAGTGCATTCTCATGTGATTTTTTTTATTTTTTGAGTTTATAATCCTTAAAAATTGTTGAAGCTTTAAAGTAATAATTTAAAATGAAATTTGGAAACTAATCTACAAGTTGGTGAAGTGAAGGAATGGACTCGAAGCAAAACGTGGAAGTCGTGGCAAGAAAATACTAAGCATGCTCCGCAATAGAGGCCGTGGCACGCTACCATCGCTGCAGCATTCTCGCCTAGAGTGAAATTTTAGGCGAATTCCAGTGAAGGTGCACGATGGCACCGTGTCACGGAGCCTATGCTCCGCGTTCACCTCCATGACACGTTGGGAAGACTTTGATGCACACTCGATCTCCAAAGGAAGGTGCACGACAAGTTCGTGGGTACGTAGCGGAGGCTCCTGCAGAGCCTCCGTGTCACTGAGGCTAAGAATTCGTGCATCCAAGTTCCAAAGTGAGGCTCCGCGATTGGGCAAGCCGTGGCACAGAGCCGATGCTCCGCGATACCCTTCGTGCCATGTTGCCGCCTTATTCTGGAAATTTCTCACTTGTATAAGTAGCACACTTAGGTTTTATTTGGGTTATCTCGACATTTCATGCTAGAGCGTGTATCAAGCAAAACTTGAGTCAAGAAGTCCTAGGCTAATTCTCTTCCTTTTTCTCTTAAATTTAAATTGCTTGTATGTTTTCTACTTGTTTGAAGATGTTTAACTTCAAATGAGTGGCTAATTCACCTTTGGCTGAGGTTGAGGATAATTGCAAGAGGTATGTAATTGATGTTATTTCAGCTTTTATCTTCTCTAAAACTTTGTTCTATCGATTCTTGTTTTTACTACATTAATGATTGGTCATTTTTAATGTATATGTTAAAATTCATATTTTATTTTCAAAAGGAAGATTATTTGGATGGATGTGAATTGATAGAATATGTTCTTGTCTTCGTTGAGAAATTAAGAGAAGATTAACGTTTCTATAATAGAAATGAGTATTTGTAATGTCATATTTGGTCATCTATGGAATTTAGTTTGGTTTAAGAGAATATGAGTTGTTGCATCGTCGTAAATTTGTAATGTAAATCTCATAAATTTTTTAATCATGAGGAGTTCGAAAGACCCAATTCATTGTTAATACCTCGACTAACAACCGAAGAGAAGTGTTGACTGAAATTTAATCAATAAATTACATCCGCATGTTTTGCCTACCTCGCCTTGTTCATGCTATTGTCTTATTATAATTCATAGTTTTAACTTAAGGTTACCTTAACTAATATTTTGAAAAATCACCAGTTGTGTTTTGCTTGTTTACTTGTATAAATAAGTGTGTATACTAAACACTTAGAGAAAAATTACTCCTTCATTACAGTCCTTGTGGGTTCGATACCTGGCTTGAAATGAAGCCAATTTACTACTTGTTCGACTATGTGCACTTGCGTGCGATTGGGAGTGAACAGAGTCCTTCCACAAGTTCACTAGAAAATAAATCTATTGACTCGATAAGCACATGACGAGTCATTATGACTAGAAATGACTTGTCGTTTTTTCAGTTAGGCACACTGGTACGAAAAGCTAGAAGGGACTGGAAACGAAGGACCTGATGAGTTGTTACTGCTGATGACGACTTATGGTGACCTTCCGTCAAGTACATTGTAAATTTCTCAAATTTCTAACTCCCACTTGGCAAAGAGTGAATTAACGAGTCGTAGGGGCCTACTAACGACTCGTAGTGTCGTCCGTTAGGAATACCGCATATTCTGGCATCTTTTACACGGTTGACCTAACGAGTCAAGGTCCCTTAATGACTCGCTAGATTGGTCATTGCAACTTTTCTACGCTTAGATTTTCTCCATTTATGTCTCTGATATTGATTTTCAGCTTCCGGGGCATTACAATATCTCCCTTGGAAACATTCATCCTCGAATGCTAGAAAACTCATAGCAACTTAAAAATAACAATATCCGAGCCATTTTCCCTTCTTTCCAAACCTCATCACCTCTTCATGGCTGAAATTTTCGTATACTCAATCATCAACCGAAAACTCCACCTCTCTTCTTTCAATACTCCATAGGATTTCTAATCTGCATTCAGGTTGTTTTCTATCTCTTTTGGATGAGCTAAATCCTTCGCATTTCTCATGAACCGAGTCTCTGCCCAATCAAAGTAGCTTCACCGACTTCAAACCAACCTATATGAGATCTACACTTCCTACCATACAATGCCTCAAACGGGCCATCTAGATGCTGGAACGGTAGTTGTTGTTGTACGCAAATTTGATAAGAGGCAAATGATCATCCCACTACCCTAAAATCAATCACGCACGCTCTAGCATATCCCTCCAAGGTTTGTATGGTCTTTCTCAGGTTGTCCATCGGTTTGCGGATGAAAAGCGATACCGGGTTTGACTCCGAGTGCCAAGTCCTTCAAAAGACTTCCAGAATGGGAGTTGAACTAGGCTCCCTATCTCGAAATGATGGACAAGGGTACCCCATAAGTTCGACGAATCCTCGAATATAAAGTTTGGCATAGTCTCGGCTGAATCCAGGTTTTGACTGGAAGAAAGTGGGCTGACTTGGTCATCCGATCTACTACCCCAGATTGAGTCATGTCGCTGCAAGTCCGCGTGCAATTCCGTAATAAAAAGTCCATATTTACCTCTTCCCACTTCCACTTGGGTATACCGATATCTTGAGGCATGCCCTCCGTCTTTGATGTTCCACCTGACTTGCTGGCAGTTCGGGCATTTAGCTACGACCCGGCAATGTCTCTTTCATGTTGTTCCACCGCAAATGTCCTCAAGTCACTTCAGACATTTTAGTAGCAATTCATAGTGAATGGAATACCTTGAGTTGTATGCCTCACTAAAATCTCGCTATCTCAACTCACCAACATCTAGCAATATAACCTTCCTCGGTAATGGAGCACGATCTCCTCCTGGGGGAGAAAGCCTCAACCTCTTTCTCTCGAGAATCACTTCCTTGAGTTTAAAAAGAAATGGATCTTCATCTTGTCCGGACTTAACTTCAACTACCAAAGATGAATCTAACTTGTTTTGTGACAACTACTCGCACTTTAGTCGAGTCTATCAACCGCACCCCTAACCGGGCTAATCTGTTAACATCTCTCACTAATTCCTTTTACCTTCTCCCACAAGGAGTTACTCTACCCATAGACATTCTTTTTCTAGGGCATCAGCCACTACATTGGCTTTACTCGGGTGATAAAATAAACTCATGTCATAATCCTTTAGCAACCCAACAAACGCCTTCCGGGCGCAGTTTAGGTCCTTCTAATCAACATATATCAAGGCTCTTGTGATCTAGAACACATCCAAGGAGCCTCATACATATAGTGTCTCCATTTTTTTAACGCGAATACCACCGCTGCCAACTCCAAGTAATGAGTTGGATAATTCTTCTCATGAACTTTGAGTTGCCTGTAGAGGCATAGGCTATCACTTTGCCCCGTTGCATCATAACGCAACCAAGTCTAACTCGGGAGGCGTCGCAACATACTACAAACCCATCTGTTCCTTCTTGAAGGGTCAAAATTGGAGCGGTTGTGAGTCGAGCTCAACTCCCGAAAACTCTTCTCACAATCATCCAACCACCGAAATTTTACCTTCTTCTCGGGTTAACTTGGTCGAGGGGATGCTATGGAGGAAACCAACAAACCATCGGTAATAGCCGCTAAGCCCAAGAAACTCCCGATCTTGGTAGGGAGAGGTAGGTCTGGGCCAATTCTTTATTGCTGAAATTTTATGAGGATCTACGTTGTTTCCTTAGCTTCCTCGTTACTACATGACCCAAGAATGACACAAACTTCAACCAAGCCCGTATTGCTAACCTTAGGTGATCGGCATGTTTTCCTGCTTCTAGAGTATTACCCGTAATGTCGTCAACAAATACAATGACGAACATATCTAGGTAAACTTGAAAACTCTATTCATTAGTCCATGAAAGCTTCTGGGGCATTTGTAACTAAAGGACATCAACACAAACTTGTAGTGACCATATCGAGTTCGAATTCTATTTTCGGTATATCACTCTCTCTAACCCTTAACTGACAGGTACCGACTCCGAGGTCAATCTTGAAAAGCAAATCGCTCCTTAAAGTTGGTCGAATAAATCATAAATTCTGGGCAAAAGGTACCTGTTCCAATCGTGACCTTATTCGCTGACGGTAATCTATGCACATTCTCGAGGGTACCGCCCTTTTTACGCACGAATAGCATTCAGAGCACCTCAAGGAGAGATGATGGGTTTGATGAAACCCTTATCAAGAAGGCCCTTAACTACCCTTCGCCTCTTTAAGCTCACTCGAGCATTCTGTAAGGAGGGATGGAGATGGGCTGAGTGTTTAGAAGGAGATCTATTCCGAAGTCTATTCTCGTTCGGGGGAACTCCAAGAAGATCTTCGATGTGGAATACATCCGGGAACTCGCCACAACTGAACCGACCGAATGTTTGGGGTCTCGTGAGTTGAAGCTTTGACGCAAACCAAATGATATAAACATCCCTTGGAAATATTTCTTGGGCTTTTAATGGCGAAAATAAACCTACCCTAGGCGCTGAACCGTTGCCCAACCATTCTAATACGCTCATCTCGGAAACTAAACTTGACAACTCTAGTCCTCACCAACTCGCATAGTAGGAGTGTAACCAATCCATTCCTATAATAAGGTCGAAGTCGCACCATGTCTAGTTCTACAAGATCATCTTGAATGATTTTATTCAAGATTGAGATTGGACAACTTATACACCCGCCGCTCTAATTGACTCGCCAACCTCGTAATGGAAACTGAGAAGGGTTTTGATAGGACCTCTAGACCGATGCCGAAGCTAAACCGCTACATATGGAGTTACAAACGAAAGAGTAGCCCCCTGATCTCAGGCATACATGCTCCATAGGTGAAAGAGACGTAACATACTAGTAACTATGTCGTGTGAGCTTTCCCGATCATGACGAGAAGAGAGAGCATAAAAATGATTCTAGCATTGACCGCCATCTCGTACCTGATGGGTTACACCCATTGAGGCTGGGCAGAAGTAGTGGATTGTGATCTCCCCACCCTCCGCGATGGCACTTCCCTAAGACTGCAGTTCAAGCTGCCCACACCAGCGCCTCTGCCTCGAAGGTATTCTCTCAAGGATTCCTACCACACTTGGGACAAGTTGGATACTTGTTTCTTGCACCGTGGGCCCGAGACTAAGTGCTAGAAGAACCACCCTCCGATCCCCGGGGGGACCGAAGCAGCATAGGGCGTCGGCCGAGCTAGGTGTTAGCCCTCTCGTCGTTGTTGTCAGTTGGTTATGCTTGGGAAGCAAGTGTCACGCTGCATCTATGGTGGCCAAAATCTCGTATGACCAATTCTTTCCCGCTTTGTTCTTACGTTCTATATCTTTCCTCTTCTCGCCTCAATTTTCTCGGGTACAATTAAAATAGAAATGTCCATGTCCTTAATTAGTATTGTCGCCCTACAATTTGAGGACCATATTAAACACTCCATTTATACGTATTTTAGCATGCGAGCCCTTGGCTCTGCCACCATCTTCGGAGCATACTTCGATAGTCTAGTAAACTCCGTAGCACATCTTACCCTCCCCGCCTCCCAGGAAAGAACCTATCTAGAAAAGATGTATGAAACTCCTCCCACTCAATTGGTCCTTCTTCCGCTGACTCCTCCTTCCACTCGCCGTACCAAACCTAATACTACCCCTTTTAGTTGGTAGGCAGCCGTGTTCGCACGTGAGGAACTGACACTCATGATCAGGTGACGCTAATCTCATCTAAAACTTTGTGTTCCTCTCCCACCTTTGTTCCGTGAAAGTCCGGAGGTCTATCTCGTGAAATCCGGCACCCGAGCAAACACTCGCAAACCCACCTGCTTGTTCACTTGATTGATGACAATCTTAGCAAGCAATTGGATGGCCGCCTTGATTTCGTGGTAGACACAGAAATGCCCCGGGTGAACCGTCTGAGTTGGTGGAGGGGTCACATGCCCGCTCGTCTAGCTTACCAAAGAGGCATTGTTCATCAAAGGAAATAGACAATGATTTAGAAAGAAGCCTTTGGAATTGGACTTAACGAATGATAAAGAGCTTTAACGAAAGGGGAATTTTCCTAATAACATCTCATAGCCTTCACACCCATGAAAGACTCACTGGCGTGGAACTTTTAAATAATAGATTAATCAATTTAAAAAATTAAAGACTGAAAGTAGAGAAAGAAATAATACATTAGAACTACAATTCTAAAAGACAAGCCTGGTCTCGAGTTAACTATCGAGGAGTTGCCGACAGCCCTGCCTAACCCTAAGTCTATACAAAACCATATCCAATCGAAGTAAATAAAAGGCTCAAGAATGATGAGGGCTCACAATTTAATATACTCAGCAGCAATTCTAAGAATTTGTGGGAAGAGTTCAAAGAATTGGTACCAGCCCTGGTTGTATGTGTGAAAAATCCAAAGAGTTTATTGCATTTGCGTAAACTAAAGTTATTTCGCTTAATCAATAATGATCTTATATGCACAAGAAAGAAGCAATCTTGTTGATGAATCCTTCTCTATTAATCAAGCCTACTTATGACTTGCAAGTGATGAGAGTCAAAATCCACAGCTGCTACTAGTGCCATTTTAGGAGCTATCTTTCCACAAGTGGAAATTATGAGGTTGGAATGTACTTATAAGTGTGTGGGAATCAAAGATTCAAGAAGAATGCATATCTATACTGTGAAGTGTGGTCAAGGGAATAATAGGAGGCAGTGAGAAAATAGTAGGATACCCTCTAGATTTTAAGTTCAAGAAGTGTTTTAATCCTTGAGGTGGAGCTGCATACAATGTGTCTATTCAAGAAGATCCAAATATGCTAAACATTCATCCTACCAATGTGGAGCAAAGCATGGAATGGGTGAATCAACATCTAAAGGTCATAATGAACAGTAAGCCAAAAATCCATTGAGCCAAGTATAACTGCCTTTACAAAAGATCAAGATATCAAATATTGTTTCAATGCTACAAGAGAAAGGGGATACATCAAGCAAAGACCACACGTTCTACCACATCCGCAAATGTGAAAGTATGGAAAAATAATGTCTATAAGTTAGCATCCCACAATTCCAGATTGGATTGTGGACATAGAGCTACAAATTACATGGCTTCTAATTTGGAGTTTGTTGGATAAAACTACAAACTACTAAGGTTGTAAATCCAAAAAGGGCAATAATTTACCAAGAAAATGTTTCACTCGGTTACAGAGCATATATGTTCAAGTTCTATTTCAAACAATAGTACTCATATATACTGAGCCACACCACACCAAGTATAATCTGTTATCTCTGCTTCAACTAACCAAGGAATTACAATGTTTTGTGCCATTTTCCCGACTTCTATATTTTTCAGATCTCTTCACCGGGAGGGTGAAGGAATGGTAAAGAAGAGAAAGGCCCGTATTACTCATGGATCAACTACAAAGAGAAAATGTTGTCTGAGTTGTTCAACAATTTGTGGAGTCTTCAAATCACAATCTGGACATAGTTCTCTAGCGTAAGAGATTAGGACACACTTCTAGTAATCGCTTTACAACATTGTTAACATTATGTAAACATTAGAGATAGAGTTTCTAACTGCTCCATTATGTCGTAAGCAAGCAAATCAGTTGCTCAAAATAGCAATATTAAAAGCATTAGTCAGCTTTGATCTAATTCATATAGACTTTGGGGTCCTACAAGGTGGATACTTTTGATGGCAATGGGGCTACTATATAACTTATAGCGATGATTTTTCAAGATTTACTTGGTATACTTAAGCGTAAAACTAATGTGTGTATAATCTTTGCAATATTTCATGAAATGTTATATTAGAACACGCTTTAAACTAAACAAAGAAAAACAAAAAAGGCCGATATGGTATAAATAACTGTGTATAAAGCAATTTTCAAACAATTCTGGTATTATATATCAAACTTCATGTGTGTACACAACCCAACAAATGGGGTGGCCGAAGAGAAGAAGAGCACATACCAAGTAACTAGAGCACAGATTTCTGTATTATATACTCTTACACAAGGGGGTTGTATACTCAAGGATGTGTGGTTTGATAAATAGATTGCCATGCTCGGCATTTTCTAAGAATATGTTCTCCCTATAAAAAATTATGCAACAAACAAGGCCTCAATTTTTTGGTCATCAAGAATTTTAGGTGATTGTTATGTAGTAATAAATCAAGATGATAAATTGATGCCTAGATCAAGGTTATCTCGCTCTATGGGATATTCTCGATGTCCAAAGGGATATATTTATATGACTTAACTGATAAATCTTTCTTTGTGAACAGGATGTGATCTTTAATGAAGAAATATTTCATTTGCAAAGCGTAATGTCATTCTCAAACCACTTATTCACACACATACTTATACCATTTCTGTGATGCCTTCGACTACAAGAAGCCAACACAACAGACTTCATACAAATACAACACAGAAGTAGTGGCCAACTAAGGGAAGAAGGCGATCAGTACTATGGAAAGTGAATCTGGGTGCAATTGTTGAAAATCAACCAACAAGCCACCATGAAAGAGGTAATTCAATCAAGAGACTCTCAAACACAATCAAATCAAATCAAGCCAAAGGAGATCATCTAGAACTAACAAACCATCAATTTTGATGAAAGATTTTCTATCACTTCAAGTTCAAGACATACCATATGGAATTAATAAGTACATTACTTATATGACAATTTGACTGAGAAGTATAAATCATATTTGTCGCCTTCATCAATTGTTGAATCAACACAATATTCGCAGGCAGTCAAGGATCCTAGATGGGTATAGGCTATGCAGTTGAGATCAAGCTTTACATAATAACCATACTTGGGACATTGCTACCGCCGGAAGGGGAAAAGCCACAGGGCAAGTGGATATATGTCACGCCCGGTCTCTATACATCTGATTTAACACTAGTACTTGGAGCCAAGTGACCCTAAGTCAACCCCCGGTGTATCATACACTAACATTCTGAGTAAACATGCACAACGGATGTTTTAATTATTAAGAAAATGTAAAGACTGAAGGTAGAGAAAGAAGTACTACATCTGGAAATACAAACTCAGTGATGTCTATGTCTGAAAGACAATCTGTTTCAGAAAGCCGGGACAGTTCCCCAGCTAACTCAAGTATAAACAAAACCATAACTAAATGAAATAGAATAAATAAGTCTTCAATAAATGAGGACTCACATTCTCTTAATTCACTGCCAGCAGAATGCTTCAAACTCAGCACCATTCGAGATGGACCTGAAAACCCGTGTATGTATCAATATGAAACGATACAAAGATGAAAGCATGCATTAGTACTTTTAATGTACTAAGTATGAAAAGGCATATTGAAAATGTACTTTGAAGTTAAATGACATGCCATAACCAACAAATAAACTGAATTGAACCACTGTATATAATCTGAAATGGTAAAGACGACTCCGTTCGATGTCATGGACATGCCCTAAGTCTCAAACATCAATTATATCAGATCAACCGAGTCATGACCATACTAGACTAGACCGACTAGTGGGAGTCTCTAACCAACATTTAACCACATGAGCTAGACGTGGAGTCTCGATGCATACCCCACCAGTAGGACCTAATATACGTTGCCGTGGTATAAAGGCATGTACTGGTGATCACAAAATATATTCTGTAATTGCACTGTGTCGAGTATTGGTCAGAATCTCATATTGGCAACGTTCCTAACTTGGGATGCTGTGAACTCCTACTTTCCGGTGATAAGTCCTACTCCCACTTGAAAACCTAACCGAACTACTATGTTAATAGCTCGAAACTTGGATCCATGACTAGTCGTGATGAGTGAGTGCATGTACCCTGAGAGCCTTATCGTAATTAAATTTTGAAACTGCTTCTAAGACCGATTAGAGTCAAGCATCTAAAAGCGTCGTAACCGCTGGCGAAAAAACTACACCGAATTGGGTCCTAGGCTGGTTGTGAGCTATAACCGAGTGTCATGACCGCCTAATGGATCGTATATCTGAAATTCACTTGAGTTTGAAAAACTAGGAGGCACCACCGATACTCTCAAAAGATAAACTGAGTCAAACCGACGCTGACATTTTCAGGACAACACTGCAAGGCAAATCGACCGGAAACTAGACTAATACTGTGGTTCTCGAATACGACTAGACCGAGAGAGTTCCAGATTCAAACTAATAGAATTTCTAAGAACTCGATGAGAGATCATTCAAGCGCCGACAACATGAACAAACTCACACTAAAGGGAAAATTTCATGAATTTGGGAGTTTCATCCAAAGGTAAAAATCATTCTCATTCATGGGATATTTATTAATACATGGAATAGCAAGAAATATCAAAGAATTATCGCAAATTCATTCTTCTTCACAAAAGAAATTTTAATGAGTAACCTTACTTCAAAGATTAGGCTCATATCTACGGTAATAATATTTATGTAAATCATGTGTAACCGATGAAGATTATATACTGAAGAATAATATGACAATTATTCTGGGGCGAAATTAATGAAAATAAACATGAAGATTTCTCTATCTGAAAACTGTGGCTTAATTATTAGAAGAAACGAGGATCTTGGGCACAAGGGAAGGACAATACCCTTTGCTAAAACCCTACATACCCGATGAAGAAGACTGAGAAATTATGGAGAATGAAGAAGAAGGATCTCGCTCTTAGTTTGAAGCTCGAACTGCCGAGAGGAACTCTACGTTCTTTGTGGAAATTTTGAGGGGAATGAGTGAAAGAACCCATTACCCCCACTAAAGCTGCCTGAAACTGATGCTAAAATGACATGGTTTATTGCTTTGGAGAATAGGAATGTACTCAAATAGAACCTCGTAAATCATCGAAAATCATGCAGCCTAATCGGCAACCTATTTGACTGGCACAGTTCAACAAGTCGTTGATCTCTCTCGCTGCTCACCGAAATACTGTAGTAATTCCAATGGACACATGACGAGTCCTCATGACTATGAATGACTCATCGTGTCATTCGTCAGGTACACTAGTAAGAAGGATAAAGCAGATCTGGAAATCGAAAGATCTATGAGCCTGCCGCCGATGACAACTCGCGTGCCTTCACAATTACACCGCCTATTTCAGCCTTCGAATTCGCTAACAATGGTGACTCAACTGGTCGTGTGGCTTGACAACGACTCGTGGGGGTCAGTCCGTTGGGAACCACTAACTCATCATCTAGGAATCCTTTCTACTGCTGACATGACGAGTCGTCATCACTTAACGCACCGTCGTTGGTCGCTCGCAACTTTTCTCATAGCTGTGATTTTTCGAATTAAGTCCCAGATGTCGATTTTGAGCTTTCGTGGCATTACAATATTCCCCTTGGAAACATTCATCCTGAATGTTAAAACTACAGAACTTAAAATAATAACAAAGCATTCAAATAATCAAGCTCATTCAACTTTAGAACGACCGAAATGACTATCTCCATTTCAAAGAATATAACTAAACTGAATTTTATTTTTCATAACACAACCAAAGTCAGAAAGAAATTTAGATACATGAACTAAATTCAACAACTAGTTCAAGTCCTAAAACAAAATTCATATATCAAACTCGCAATGTAGCCGGTAGAGAACAAGTGGGTATTTGGCTTCATATCTCGCCTACCTCCCACGTAGCTCCCCAACTTGTTGACTCTTCCATAGAACCTGACTTAGAAGCTCTTCTTATTCCTCAATCTCGGAACCTGACGGTCAAAGATCTGCACTAGTACTCTCCCTAATAGGTGAGGCTATCCTTAATTGCCACACTATCCAATGGCACCACGGAGGTTGATCATCGATACACTTTTTCAAAAGGGATACATGGAAAACTAGATGTACAGCTGCTAGTTCTGACAGGTAACTCTAGCTCATAGGCTACCTTGTTGATATGCCTCAAATTTATTAGCCCACATACCTAGGACTGATTTTCCCCCTTCTTCCCACCTCATCACCCCTTTCATGGGAGAAATTTTCAGTATACCCAAATATCAACTAAGAACTCATCTCTCTTCTACGCACATTGGCATAGGGATTTCTCTAACAGCTCTGGCCGTTTTCAATCTTTTCACGGATAAGCTAAATTTTCTGCATCACCTCATGAACTGAGTCTAGCCGTATCAAGGTATCTTCACCTACTTCAATCCAACCTATAGGAGATCTACACCTCCTATCATAAATTGCATCAAACAGGGGTCCATCTGACAGGCTTGACGGAAGTTGTTGTCGTATGCAAATTTGATAAGAGGCAGATGGTCATCCCAATTACCTTTAAAATCGATCGCGCACACTCTTAGCATATCCTCTAGAGTCTCAATAGTACGCTTAGCTTGTCCATCTCAAGTTCCGTGGGTGAAAGTTGTATCGAGCGTGACTTGAGTACCAAGTCCCTTCGACAGAATTTCGTAAATGAGGTGAACTGGGTACCCCTGTCTGAAATAATAGCCAATGGCATCCCATGAAGTCTGACCAGCTCCCCAATGTAAAGTTTAGCATAATCTCGCCTGAATCCATGGTTTTGACTAGAGGAAATATGCTAACTTAGTCATCCAGTATACTATCACCCAAATTGACTCATGCTGCCGACAAGTACGAGGCAACACTGTAATGAAGTCCGTATTAAATTCTTCCCACTTCCACGTGATTATACTGATTATCTTTGAGTCATGCCCCTGGCCTATGATGTTCCACCTTGACTTGTCAGGCAGCTTGGGCACTTAGCTACAAATTCGCAATATCTCTTTTTCATGTCGTTCCACTAGTAAATGTCCTCAAGTCTTGGTACATTTTAGTAGCACCAGGGTGAATGGAATACCTTGAGTTGTGTGTCTCAGCTTAAATCTACTGTCTTAACTCATAGATATTTGGCACACACAACCTTCCCCTCGATAACGGAGCACCCATTTCCCTTGGGAGAAAGTCAACTTTTTTGAGAATCACTTCCTTGGAGTTTAAGTAGAACCACATCTTCATCTTGTCTGGACTTAACCTCCACTACCAAAGATGAACCTAACCCGCTTTGTACTACTACTCCACTTTCAACAGTCTGGCTCGCCGCACCCCCTAACCGAGCTAGTCTATGAACATCCTTTGCTAACTCCCTTTTTCCTTCCTCAAAGTGAGCCACACTTCCCATAGACGCTTCGCTAGGAATTAGCCACCACATTGGCCTTGCCCGGGGGATACAGCACACTCATGTCATAATCTTTTAGGAGCTCTAACCACCTTCTCTCGTCGGAGGCTCAAGTCCTTCGGCTAAACACGTATCGAAGACTCTGTGATCCGTGAACACATCTACGTGAGCTCCATATAAGTAGTTTCTCCATATTTTTAATGTGAATACCACTGCTGCTAACTCCAAGTCATGAGTTGGATAATTCTTCTCATGTACTTCTTTGAGCTGTCGGGAGGCATAGGCTATCACTTTGCCCTGCCGCATCAAAACGCAACCAAGTCCAACTAAAGGTGACAATATACAACCAACCCATTTGTTCCTTCTTGCAGGGTCAAAATAGGAGCGGTAGTGAGTCGATTCTTTATCTCCTGAAAACTCTTCTCACACTCATCTGACCACTGAACTTCACCTTCTTCCGAGTCAACTTGGTCGAGGAGAGGCTATGGAGGAGAACCTCTTCTACAAACCGTCGAAATAACCCGCTTGCTTCCAGAAAACTCCCGATTTCTATCGAGGTAGGTCTGGGCCAATCCTTCACTACTGCTATTTTATGAGGATCTACTTGTATCCTTTCTCCTAAGACCACAGATGACCTGCTAGTCACCGATTTCAACCGTAATTCCACACTTATTGAACCGTGAAAATAACAGCGATCTTTAAGAGTATGCAATGCTAACCTTAGGTAATTGGCATGCTCTTTCTCATTTTTGGAGTACAGTTTCAGTTTAGCTCAGCTCAGTACAACTTCAATTTTCTCTCAAGCTCAAAGATGCTTAACTCAAATCGCATCTCGTGTTCATGGTGTTTATGACTATTAGTTCGAGTCATTCTAATTATCTCAGCTATTTTTCAATTGTTCAGTTTTCAGTATTTCAGTTGGTCGTTACATGTCATTGTAGTTCATTACCTTGTTCATCATGCTTATATTATCTCTACTTACTCGCACACTCAAAGTACCGACATACCTTCTATGATGTATTGTATCACGATACGTGTAGGTTCTCATCCTCAACACTTCATAGTAGATTCCTTCAAGTGATATCAGCAAAAGAGTAGTGGTGAGTCCTCATCTTTCGATGACAATATTTCATTTTTCGCTTATTTTTTCATTAGACTTAGAGTTAGTCAGACTTGTCCTTTAAACTCATCACAAGATGGCTTTCGTACATTGATTCGCATCGTCGCATACTTTTGCTTTCTTTTAAATGTATTGACCTTGGCCAACTCAGTTTTTTCTTAAATGATTTTATTATTTAAAGCTTCCCCATGTGTTTATTATAATTTCCAGTGTTATAATAGACCATGGGTTGGGGTTACGAGACGCCAAATACCGTGTCTCGTCTAGGGTATGGACTCGTGACGTGACATAAAAATCATACCATCGGTGATATGCTGAGCACACACCTCCATCACATCACTATACACATATGGGCGTATGTCTTATGTCTGCTCTTCGAGTCATGATCTGCAGGGGACTCTAGAAATCCATGCATAGTACCCCATCCATATGAGACCTTCATCATACTTGTTTGTGCCCTTATTCATACATGTCTTCTTATCCATATCTATTTGTGTACTCTCTCATACACTCATCCGGATGCTTACCTCGAGCACAAGACACTCGTGTATCCAGTCCTTAGTCAGAGTTTGATCATGCTAACATGTCCACCTGAGTTCTCACTTTTGGTGAAAAGCCTCTCATTTACCATCATCGCGATTTTCCTTTCATATTATCCATCATCTTAGTCACATATTTATTCAATACGAACTTCTGCCCCTAAATCTTTGGGACACACGTCATAGAACAACAAATAATAAAACACACACAACAAGAGGTACATATTCATATTATCAACAAGTACTGGATTATATGTACGATTCCTGTAATCAAATTCTATCCAAAGACAAGAATAATAACAAGCATTTTTAGCATATTATAAGACTTACGACTTGGCTTGCTCATTAGTTTGGGCTCTACTACAACGGTATTACTACCGTTACAGCGGCCTTGCTGCAAAAGTATAATACCCATCAGAGTGGTACCGCTACGTACTCAATGTAATACCCCAAAGGTTCCTAAGACTAAGTTCGAAATTTTTAAAGTGTTCAACAGAAGAACCTGCATTTTTGTCTCATGATCGATGGTATGAGTCGTATGAGGATCCTACGACTCATAGATGACACACACAAAGGTTCAACAGTTAGCCTTCAAAACCACGAGTCCCTCATTACAAGTCGTGGTGTGTGGGCAATGACTCGTGGTACGGATCATAACAAGAATTGGGGACTTTTTCAAGTATTAATTGTATGGTTGGTGGTACAACGCGTAGGTAGAAGTTATGGGTTGTAGTAGACGGTGGAAATTTTCATAGGAGTGATGCTTGGGACTGGTCAGTACGAAAGGCTACCACGATTCGTAGGCCGATTGTACCATTGTAGGGGTCGAGCAATGGCAGTTCAGCTTTTTCTACGATTTCATTAAGGGTATTTTTGTAAAATCTTAGCTCCTAAGCCCTAAACTATGTCATTTTAAGCTCAGACAGGAGGACTTTTAGAGAGTTTAGCCTATTTCTAACCTATTCTCCCATGCTTGCAAGGTTAGAGAATTTGTAAGAAGATCTAGCCTAGAATTCTTCAAGCTCTTCTCCAATTCTCTTGGAATTTCAAGGAAGAGTGTTGAATCAGATTTTTCAAGTATGTAGGGATATGAATGAGAGATTCAATTCACTCTCATGCTCCAATTTTTCCTAAAGTTCGTGAATTCAATTCCTAAAGTCAAGTCTATGTTCTTATGGAGTTTTAATCTAATTTCATGAAATTTTCTATGAATTGTTTATGGGTCAATTCCCTTCATGTTTCAAAGAATGTTTTAAGATTCATGGGCATATATCATTTATTTTGAATTAAAATTCATGATTTCTGCTTTAGCAAATTTTTGCCTAATTATGTAAGTTTCATGAAAGGTTGAAATTTATGATCTATGTTTCAAGCATGATGAGATGTTTACCATGAAAGATGTTTATGATTTACTTATGTATGAATCCGATTTTTTACTATCAAGTCTATTTCTGCTATTATTAAAGTTTGGCAAGTTTCTACATGATTGTGTATGTTTCATGATTTAATTCAATTTTATGATGTCAGCTTACCACATGATTTTAGAGTCTAGACTCTCATTTTCGCCTTGAGTTATATTTTTTGAGCCAAGACTCCCATGTTCAGATTTCAGCCTATGTATGTAATTTCATGATCGACTTCATTGAAAAATGATGGTTCATCTTCATTGAAAAATGATGGAGAACATATGCATGTTTTTGAGAGTAGTGTCTAGCACCGAGTAGGCTAGAGGTTCAAATAAACCCCTGCCTAGGATTATTCCAGATTCATTGAACTTCCTTGTGAGATTTTCCTGCCCCTAAGGGGCTTTAGCTTGATATAGTCATCATGGTAGCGCCTTAGCTCCTCCGGAAAGCCTTGGACGGCTCTGCCCACTTGAGTGTAATAATTGGGATCACGTAAGCTCTATCATGATTATGTCAGGCTTATATGACGCAGTCTCTCATCGCTCATGATTTCAGCTTATGCTTGTTCACCAGCTATGATATTATGATGTCAACAGGTTTAACCCAAGGTTCAATTTTATCGCTTTACTCATGCTCATTAGTCTCAACTTTGGGTCATTCATTTCAGTTATGTTTATTCATGTTTTCTAGATACCAAGATGCCATTCTCACTTTAATCTTATAATGATATGATATATGTACATTTTTAGTATTACTTAGTTATCCTATTTTTAATTACTCTTGTATACTTAGTACATTCCAAGTAATGACCGCATACTCTATGTTATATCATTTATGATACGTGCCCGTACATTCAGTCCGCCGCCGCTAGCTAGTTATCGAGTTTAGTTCAGCCTAAGCAGCAGGAGCCCTCATCTAGGACCTTCAGCTTAGTTATGTTGTTGCTATTTTTAGTTTTGGACTTCTAGTGAGCTAGTTGGGGGTGTTGTCCCATCATTTTCCAAGATGTAGAAGTTGACATAGTTTGTATGTTCACTCTTCTAATCGTTGTTTAAGACTTTCCATTGTTTAAATAGTTTTATTGTTCAGACTTTCGCTATTTCAGCATTTAGTCTTACGCTTTATTTATGTTGAGCTTCAGTTCTTATGTTCATGCCATGGGTTAACTTGAGCCATTTTATGGTTCTAGGTTCTCGTGTCTAGATCCGAGTCTCTGTTTGGGTCGTGGACAACTGCGACCAGTCTTCATTCCAGCTATTCCCGATTTTGTTTCTTCCCATCTAGGTAATGTTCTCTATCATATCTACCATAATAAACACAACATCATGTCAAGCTTATTTCTCTCACACCCTTCACAGTGTCACTATTAATACGGATAACAAAATTATCAATCCAGACAATACGATAAGCCCAACCACAAGACATTCAAGACATTACGCGTAGTATAACTATCCTAATTCACTGCTTCAACTCACCTAAGTCATAGTTATAATTTATCAATCATTCAGCTAATTGCATCTCCTAAACACGATCTACATGATTAATCGTATAAGATTTTAATTCAGAAAGAATGATTCTATAATTTATACATCGAAAGTATTTCTAACGACAATAAATTTAAAGTTAATATATACACCGTTGGTTTGGTTCAACATACACCCTTAAACATGGATTAATTATTATTTTTAAAATCTTTCTCCCTGGGATTATGGTATATCACTACCCCTTTTTCAATCTGTTCATACTTAGGATCTCACCGATTTCGATTAACAAACAATAAAGTATTTAGGGTTATGGTCCTCCTTCAAAAGTACATCAACTATATACACGTATATCTTTATATAATCAAAGCTCAAAGTAATATTGAATAAACCATAGTCTACCTATGCCAATCTATCATCCAAACATTCCCAATCGTTGTGGCCGCATCATTCTCTTGGTTTCTTGCGAGAGTTCTTAGCTATGGAGGTGGGATCTTCACCTCTTGACCTTCTTATTGCCCCCCCAAAAAAAACTATTTTCTATTCTTATGCCGTATTAAGCCCTATTTAGAGTCTAGACTTTAAAATCCTAATCAAAAATAGGATTGTGGATTGTTCGCGTCATCCGCTATAGCGAGCACCCTTCCCCGCCGTAGTGGTTCTCGCTATGGAGAAAATGTCCTCAGCGGCGAACACCCACCACCACCCACTATGACTAATACCATTCAAATTTACTCATTGTGCGCTCTTGGTCTCTTAGGAATTTTGTTTTAATTTCCAAAATTTAAATTCATTCGTTTTAAGGGGTCAATGCTATAACAATCAAAGTGGTCGTTACATCGCATACTCACTAAAAATTTGTTCATTCCCGAATGGTATTTCAATATTGAGGTGGGGGTTCTTGGGGTCACCCCAGGTTGGTATTTAACAACGGTCATAATTTCTCTCACTTCTGGCCAATGTTGGGACTTGTTGATCTCCTCGTGTCCCGAACCTGCATCGATTATCTTCGAAACCTCTTTATTTCCCCTCGCTTCTGTTTTTCCAGCGTATATTCGATAATTCTAGCAAAGTTATAATTATTCATCTCAAGCTTAACTAAGACCCGAGTGTTAAATTACATCATTACCCTTCCTTCGGTGTTACAGATTTACCTCCTACTGGTGTCCTAGGTATTACCCAATTTTGTTGGATGGTTCGAACCGGCCATTTTTTAAATGATGGGGTCTAGCGTTGGAATCCCAACTATCACTGTTTTTAACCGTCTTCCTCATAGCCGAGTGGTGAGGGTGAGGGAGCTCAAATTCTGGAGGAGGAGGTACTTCTCGGGACTGCTCATCACTAGCCCGCCTTCTCTTATTACTAGGCTCTTGAGTTATCCAGGAATAAAAGTTCAGGCCCATCGATGTGTATAAGATTTTCACTCAAAAGGAAGGCTCCTGGTAGACAGGAAGAAAAAGAGGAAAATCTCTCTCTGGAGCTGAAAAGGACGGTAGGATAATATCAGGCCTCAGATTGTTCAGAGGATAACACAGATATGTTTAGGAACTCTTCGAGGTTTCTTCAGTCTCCTTCAAAGAAATTTCTACAAACAAATCTCCAAAGGCAAGAGCCGCCGATCCGTGAGAGACGTAGGGGGTGATTGCCACTATAGCCCAGGCCCATGTTGAGCGAGAGACTTGAGCGGGAAAGGAGGAGACGACACTCGGATAAGTTGTTTGTCCGCATATGGAAAGGATCAAGAAGATCCCGATGACCCTATCTCCGTGGAAAGTCTCACCTCTTAAAGCACCCGACAGATCTCCCCGAGTTCTCCTTCCTCAGCAGGTTCGAGGAGGGAGCATGATATGATGGCGGGGTGGTAGTGATGAGGCCTCCAACCAGATGGGTCCCGCCGCAATGGTATATTGAAATTTGGAACCCAACATTCTTCCTGCCCACGCCCACTCGCACAGACAACCTTCACTGCAACGAAACTCACTAACTAGAATAGATGTAAATTGCGATTCTTTCATCTCTCGTCAACTCAAGTCATTCCCACCCACCAATCTTATTATGTTTTCATTAATCACACTTAGGCAGATACCAATTAGGCCTATCGAGATACCAATTAGAATATTTTATATATCAATTGGACTAAACTTGGGTGATCAACACAACCGAACAACACGACGGGAAAGAAATAAGTGTAACTTCCTAAATGCCTTATAGCTTTATGAAGATTAGATGTGGACGTCTACACACCAATCAGAGTCTACTGATATTGGTCTTGTTCTGACTAATGCAGTACCTACATCGACTCTACTCGATAGGAGAACTCTTACGAAACATTATAATTAATATACAAGAATTTGCTTTAGTTCTCATCAATCAATGATAATCTAAAAACAACGGCTAAAATTCTCCAAGAATGACTCTCCTAAGATCTAGTTTATACAGGCACAAGAGCTCTAATTGAATACTTGACAAAACAAAAAGACCTACCTTCGTCCGAGAAGAAAAAACCGAAAGCCGGTGTTGAGTATCACGCCAATCAAGAAACTTCACCGCCACAACCTGGCCACCAAAAAAAGGTGTAGCAAGATAGTTTAAGACATCACATGTACCTATAGGCATCATCGACCGATTAAGATTAGTTAACACTATAGTATAATAATCAACATACATTCAACTTCATTAAATCACACAAATATTCCACTATTACCACTACACGTTATTCGATAACTACACTCTTTCTTAAGTCTCATCAAGGTTCGTAAAATTTCCTACAATTTCTAACCACCATCTTCTCACTAATCTCGCTCCTTGCTATTCCTGTTGCATCTAAGTACTTAGTCTCCATAGTGATTCCTAGATTGCGGTTACGCATTCTCTATAATGTTATTTCGATTAGTTAGTAGCTAATTTCCTAGTCCACCCTATTATATTCCGCCATACAATCTTATAACACATCTACCTCTTTTATTACTCCTATGGTCGAATAAGTCCGTCAATTATCATTTATTGCCTACTTAATTATGTACGTGATTTCGACTCTTTCTATTGAGGTACATACAATAAAATTTCCAATAACTATCCGATAACTCAATATATTTGTTTAAACCCGTTATACCATCTTCCGTAGCCCACCAACTATTTGAAGTAACATTCACTCCACAAAATGCGGTGTTAGCCAATTAAGTACGTAAAAGTCATCAACACCTGCCAAGGGAGTTAATTTTTCCAAATATTACATACATGCACATACCTTTCTTATTACTATGAAATACTACAAGATATCATACTTGGCCGTATAGCCATATACCGTATCAAACATGTCTCTACCAAGCCCGAATCATATCGGTATATTTTGTATCACAATTCTGTATACATATGCCTTTTCTATATCTGCAGTCATATGTATATCAAAACCATACCACCACAATCTCGTCTCATAATCATACCATTGGTGATATGCCTTAGTCATTCCTCCATCACATCATTGTACGTACATGCCGAGGTTCTTATACTTTCCCTTCTAGTCATGACCCGCAGACTCTAGAAATCCATGTACTATACACCCAACTGTATGAAACCTTCATCATACCCGTGTGTACCATATTCGTACACCTATCCGAATGGTCTTTTAGCCGTACTTCATTCGTACTCTCTCATATCAGCTTGCTCCGTATGCTTACCTCGTGCATGAGTCACTGTATCCGCCTCCTGGGTCAGCCCGATCATGCTAACCTCGTTCGCTCGAGTTTCTTACTTTGGCCCTAGGCCTCTCATTTACCATCATACAAGTAACTTCTTGTATTTTCCGTATCTCGCCACACATTTATTCGATACCAACTCTCGCCCATAAATATCAAGACACGTCATGAAACAAATAATAAAACACACACAACAAAAGGTGCATATGTCACATTAACAAGTATGATCACATGCATATTCCAATCAAATTCGTATCCAATCGAGAATAATAATGCTTACTTTAGCACATTATAAGACTTACTACTTGGCCTGCTCACTGGTTTTGGCTCCGTTGCAATGGCATTACTATCTTTACAAATGCCTTCCGCCAGAATGTATAATACCCGTTGCTGATACCGCCCGGTAGTACCGCACCCGCCTCATTCCAGCTTTCTTTTCCCGTTTTTGTTTTTCCCATCTAAGGTCTCATTCTCTATCATACCCACTATAATGAAAGCAATATCATACTGCTTATTTCAATAATTAATTTCACAAAGGCAAACCATTAATACGAACAAAATCATCAATCCGCATAATACGATACCAACCACATCCTAATCAATTTATTACGCAAAGTATAACTATCCTAATTCACTTCTTCAACTCATGATATGTCATAGTTATAATTTATTAATCATTCTGGTAATTGCATCTCCTAAACACGATCTACGTGATTAATCGTCCGAGATTTCAATTCAGAAAGAATGATTCCATAATTTATACATCGAAAGTATTTTTAACGCCAAACCCGAAAGTTAATATATACACCATTGGTTTTATTAAACATACACCCTTAAAAATGGACCAATTGTTATTTTGCAATGTCTCCCCTAGGGATCTCCCTCATTATGGGATATCACTATCCCTTTTTCAATTGCTCATCCTTAGAATCTCACCACCCGATTAACAAATAATAGCATGGTTACGGTCCTACCTATCAAAATCATATCAACCATACACATGTATATGTTTACCAATCAAAGTATAACACACTAGAGATTAAACCATAGCTTACCCGGGCGCCAAGCTATCGTCCGTACATTCTCAAATCGCGGGCCGTGACGTTTTCTGGCTTTCGCTAGAGTTCCTAGCTATAGAGATGGGATCTTCACCTCTTGGTCCTTGTTTTTCCCAAAAACTATTTTTTGTTCTTTGGGCATTCTTATGAAACCCTATTTAGAGACTATTTTTAAAAATCCTAATTGGAATAGACTACGACTTAGTTCGCATTATCCGCTACGCTGAGCACCCTTCCCATTGCAAATGCTCTACTATGGTGGAAAACGTCCCACCGCGGTGGACACCCGTCTGGGTCCACCTGATTGTGACTAAGACCATTTGAATTTACTCTTCATTCTCCCTTGGTCTCGGATTCTATTTTTAATTTTTCATAATTCTAAATTTGTCTACTTTTAGGAGGGCTGTGGAACATGTGACAGCCTGCGGTCACGCCCACCGTATCAACACCAAAGTTCATCATGACATACATTTTGGATTTGTTCTTCCTAAAATGATCTTCATTGCTCCTCTTGTATTAGTTTCATTATATTAATCTTTTGTATTCTACATAACAATAAAAATTTATATTTAAAAAAATTATCATAGTTGTGGTCATGTCTTGCAAGAAGGCCATCCCAAACTATTTCAAATACGTTTCAATAAGAGACACACTATATGGCCCAATTATTGAGTTCTCCACAAATGGATGTTTTTTTTATCAAAAGTGGTAGGATTTCTTGATGAACTACCTGATATATTGATCATGTATTTGTATAAATATTATGAAATATATGTGTTGCGCGCGCGCACACACACACACATATATATATTTGAAAAATAAAGAAAAAGATATCATGAATACATATTATATTTAGTATTTGTATACTTTATGATGAACCAATCTAGAAAGGCATGATGATGTGTTCCATGGACCCGGTCGCCAGCCCCTTGGGTACGTATAGTGATGTAACTTCTATCATTGGCGATGGATGAGTGATAATGCTTTTATCTAAATTTAAACTTGAAAGCAAGTCATTGGCCAACTCAATTGCAAAGAGTTAATTTCAAACTTTAATTTTATCATGGGAATATTCAACCCGAATGGATTTGATATGTTCAATACCCACTGGGATATGGGTATGTGACGACTCATTGTTAACATGAATAGTTTGCACGAGCATCCGGCCTGGGGTCTGAGATTTGGGTCCCTATTAAATAAAAGTTTTATACATTATTAACAAAAAACATATACTTGAAAATGAAAAAAGAAAAATACATTCAATTTTATAACATGAGATGCCTCTAGGATGATTGGAGTTGTCATCACTTTATACGTGATGAGTGTGATCAAAAATATCGGCTGCATCATTGTGTGTTTTATTATTGTGATGAAACGTCGAATTTTGTTAAAAGACAAGAAGCAAAAGTTATATATAAAATAGAATTAAAGGATTAATTGAAATTGCAATTCATATTTAATTTTTAAAAAACAAAAAAAACCAAAATAAATAAAAAATTCAAATTTTTCACCTCAATGTCCTCATTCGATTCTCTCTGATTTTATTTTTCCACACACACATCATACAAAATGGGTTGTCACCCGATCGATGTTTGCTTTTTAATTACTTTTATAAAATAAAGATTAGGATATAAATTAAATAATGGCAATCTTTGTATCAAAAATGAAATGTTTATGCATATTACCAATTAACTACCGAAATAAATGACATATACAAACAATTTATTATACAAATACAAAGCTTGATACAACATATATACAGTTAGTTTGATACAACAATGATCTCAACTTGGATACATTTGTGCATGATAAAAACATCTTAAATGATAATGTTACTTTTTTACCTCTCTCTCGGTGGCACCTCGCAATCCTGGTGGGGTCTATAATGTTGACTCTACTATCATATACCTATATATGTGGCCCACAGATGCATATTGTATGTTGGCTGATTTTGTTGGGGAAATATAGATTAAAAATTATTTTTTCGGCATCATGACCGGCTCACAGATCCATAAATATCCTTGAAGTTCTTGTTTATCAATCTGCGATGTCATCGAACTCATCTTTCACCTATGAAAATTATACGAATAAAATGTCAATGAAATAATTTGGAGATAAATAAAATATATATAGCAAAATTATAAAATAAATTACTTACTTATTTCTTAAGCGAAGCCAATCTCTTGCCTTAGAATTACGTTTTTCATATAATTTGCTGCTTGGGGACATCTTAAAACTATTTTATTCTTTTTCTTGAATAGCTTATTTCACAACTAGTGTCGCATTGGTGTCCTCACCGAAGCTGAAAATACAGCAGCCTGTTGTTTTCGCTTCTTCTTCAAAAGTGATAATGAAGCACCCATTTTTTCTTTACCTTTGCAATTGGAATATGTGGTGGATCGTCCATGAAATTATCGTCTGGATCATCTGTCGCATTGACCACTAGTGTGGCTGAACGAGGCTCTACAAACGACGATGATAAATTGAGTAATGAAAGCCTGCATTTGGCATAATGTTCTAGAATATCAACTCTAAAAAAACACATAAAAAAGAGTAATAAATCAAGGAACTATAAATAGTTAATCACTGAAGTAAATAGGCACAAACTAACTATGTATAAAAATGACCATGTATATAATTGTACTTATATGTTATATATCATGATCTGATGGACAACTATATAAACATAATACCATAAATATATGTACAATAATTACCGGTTGTTATCATCGTTGAACATCCTATGCATAGAGTGGGCTCCATAAAGGATGATCGCGCTGTCTTCCCGTTGGAGAAGTCTCGGGCATTTAATTTCTAACCTTGATTGCAATCTTCGATCAAATTGGAGAACAATACTCATATAAACACACATGCAACCTAAAGGCATTTCAGCAACTGATAATATTTTTTGTGACATCCATCTTCTTGAAATGCTCTTTATCAGATCATCAAAAGCTTTCTTGCCCCACGGATACTTCATGTATTTACCACTCTCTACCAAATCAAAATAAAGTCCTGGAATTGAAACACTATTTTCTCACCAAAAAGATGAAACAATTTATGAAGTACAACAGTACAAACTTCAACGCATCGTCGTCATTGTTCCTCATACCTCTTTCTCGAATTTATCTACAAGATTAGCTTTACTGATTGTTTTTTCACCACCAAAATACTGCACAACTAACCTATTTGGTTCAATCAGTATCAAACTCAAACTTGAATCCTTCGCTACAAAATTAGACTAGTACTAAAGTTAATTCCCTAAGAGTGAAATGTGATATGATCCCTATCTCACTATAAATACGCCTAACCATTTGTGCCTGAACATTGAACTTTTGCATACCTGTATATGCGACAAAATAAGTCTCCTCAAAGAACTTCTTAAATGGTGACCCCGTGATATACTTCTTCAAGTATTTTGTTATATCGATGTTCGTGTAGCAACACATATGTGGAGTAACTCTTGGATGCTCTTTAACAAAATAAATAATAATTTCTACAACTTGAAAAATAAAAATAAAAATATATTAATGACTTATAATGTGTACTTGTATAATTGTTAGCACATGTATCTAACAATATAAAAATACACAAGAATACAACATATATTTTAGACATATACATCATACAAAAGTTCATTTAAAAGATATTTTATATGATGTATTGAATTTGACATAGAATCAAATACATAAATATATAAAGTAATTTAAAAAAATGCATGGGTGATAATAGATACTTTCTCGATATTATGATAAAGAAAATACACAACTATTATATACATAAGTATATCAAAATGATTGATACACACACACACACCTTACGTATAAGTTTAATTAGCTTATATGTATATGTTTTATATGTATGCGTTTTATCATAAATACAATCAAATACATATATATAAAAAGTAATAATATATAAAACCCGAAAGTATAGATACAATCAATTACATAATAGTATGATATATAAAAGCATGAACTAATATTTTTTATTTAATAAAAAAAACTGTTGTAACATATTGGGAGCAATGCAGCAGCAAAACCCAAGATCTAATTCTTTCTATAGTATTTTGTACTTTGTACTTGTACGGGTTGCTTTTGCCTTTTTGTGGGTTCCATCTTTATTAGCCGAAATAACATCTTTAACTTTTCTAGTCTCTTTTCTCCACTTTTTTTTTAAAAATTTTTTTGAACCACTTGAAGACTCAATAACATCTTTTCTATTCACTAATATTGCACCTTGTTCTTCTTCAACTTCATCCGATCTGCTTGAGCAACTGCTGTTGCATTTTCACCATGTAATTGAGTGATTAAAAATAAAGATGGTACATATCCATCAAAATGAACATTAGGAGATGTACCACTCGTTAATCTCTTAGATGGTTTATGGTCAGTCATTGAAAGAAAATTTGGGAATAATCTACAATAAAATTCAAAATTAAAATACACCCAACTCAATATTTGCAATCTAAATACAATGAATACATATCTAATTATACTAATAAGAACTTCAAACCATTAATCCGTTACCTGACATATATATATATATATATATATACTTAATTTCAAGGCTCTTTCCAAAAGGTGTGTGAATGCAAATAAAAAATATCTCCTGAATAAGCTTCACGACCGGGCGGCCTTCATAATAGAAGAGACATTTGGCGATAAACTTCAGGCGCTTTGTTGGGAGAGATCATCATAAATGATTAAAGTGTGTCGTTCACTATACATAAAATATTCAGCCAGAGCGTTCCTGTATAAGGAGCAAGATATTGCATGTAGCAGGGGAATCTTCCGTTTCAGCGACTACAATAGTGTATTCCATTGCTCCTCTTTTCTGTAAAATAGCTACTACCCTAGCCACGTAAGATGCTTTTGTCCAATAGGTACATAAACACATATTACATTTTGACCTTGTTCATTAAGAATCGTATCTGTGCTGGGCCAATGTTTTATCGGTCTGTCTGTCCTCAATAATTAGTTCTCGCTGACCACGCCCTATAGGGATCATCGAATAAATAGCACAAGCCCGGCTTGGAAAGAGGCTCATATACTAAAGGTGCAAAATATTTACAACGAAAAATAATGAATACATATCTAAATATACTAATAAGAACTTCAAACCATTAATGCAAGTTACCTGATATTAATAACACACACACACACACACATATATACATATATAACACGATAAGTTTAATTAGCTTATATGTATATGTTTTATGTGTATGCATTTTATCATAAATACAATCAAATACATATATTTAAAGTAATAATATATAAAACCCGAAATATAGGTACAATCAACTATATTATAGTATGATATATAAAAGAAGGAACTACGTATCACGTTTACTTTAAAAAAATATTTTTTATTTAATAAAAAATGTATTGTAATATATTTGGGAGCAATACAAAACCTGCTCATCTAATTCTTCTACAATATTTTTGTCCTTTGTACTTGTATGGGTTGCTTGCCTTTTTGTGGGTTCCATCTTTATTAGTCGAAACAACATCTTTAACTTTTTATCTTAAAAAAGAAAAAATTAATTTTTTCTTTTTTGAACCATCATGAAGATTGAATAACATCTTTCTCTTCACTAATATTGCACCTTGCTCTTTCTTCAACTCATCCGAACTTCCTTGAGCAACTGGCAGCTTGCATTTTCACCATGTAATTGAGTGATTAACAAAATAAAGATGGTACATATCCATCAAAATGGATATTAGGAGATTTACCTCTTGTTAATTGCTTAGATGGTGTCACACCCCGTCTTGGGAGACATGACTGCACCTCGGTGTCCTACTCTGACTCGAACTGGCTGGATCAGCCGAGCCTGGGCACTTCTAAGCAAGGCCGTTCTAACTCTCGGGATTCAAGAAAACGACTGACTATATAACGGTTGCAAATACAAAAGATCCCTGACTAGGCCTATAGCCATCTCTAAGAAAACAACAGCTACCTTAACAATCAATCAATAGGGAACCTATGGGGGCCGACAAGACCACCATGTTGTCTAGTTATTTCGAATCAAGAAACAAGCAACCGCTATGTGATCATAAAGATGACAACTACCAACTAAATAAGGCCCCACATAGCCATCATAAATAAAATAGAACATATACACGGCCTCACACGACCGATACGAAGCAACCACATGGGAATATACAATCTGCAAGCCTTCAGAATAAAAAGAGATGGTCGACAGATAACAACTCTACCCATACCGACAACAAAGAAAATACACTGTTTTTCAAGCTCGAATGAAAGGAGTCAAGGCTCAGATGGCCGGGCCGGAACTACGAGGGCTCCGCTCGTCTGCAGGTACCTACAGGAAAGTAATGTAGCGCCCCAAACGGGTGTTAGTACCGGTACTGAGTATGCAAAGAAATAATCAAGGAAATAATCAAACAAGTAATGTAATCGAGAACTGCGAAAGAAGTAGACTGTGAATCACTTAAAGTATAAATTCTAAGACTATCCTCAACTATGCTAAAAAGAGTAGGAGTCGCACTGCAACGAGCATTCTACCGTCGTTTACCATAACTAACATAACATATATAAAATATATAACATAACATAGTATATAATATGTACTTGAGCTGTCTCTCATAAGTTGGAAGGTACAACTAACACGCAATTTGGTAATTTTACTCTGTCATCCTGCATTCCCCTAGTAACTATAAGCATCCTGCCGGCCTTCAGGTGCACTTTAGCCCGCGATTCCTGACTATAATCGTATCCGAAACCGAGGACTTCGAAATCAACACCCGGCGTACTCGCCGACTAGGGTGTATAAAGCTTTAATTGGCAAGATATGGGGAAACCGGCATCCCATCTTCGTCCCCTAGGGGTCGGCATGCCACTCCGTAGAGCGAGCCGTATCTCGCCTCTCGGTGGACGAAGCCGACATGCAACATAACCCCAGGCCATGGATGTTAGGTAATCCAACCTAAAACAATATTAGCCAAGTCTCTCAACCGAGCACAGCTAACTGCACTATACATGTGCTGAAACTAGTGATAGTAATGTGTGTGTGTGTTTGTGTATATATATATATATATATACATGTTGAAACTGATAATGGTATATATATAATTCTTGTCATACCGTGCCGAATTCGATACTAGAAACAAGATATAATACTTCTGGGCCGAGAATCATGCTATATAACTAAGTTTCATGGTAAACATTTTTTACTATTTCTATCATGTTTTCTAAAATTGTTAAGCTACTATTCTATTTCGAAATACTTTATGGGAACCTTTTATTGCTTTACTAAGTGTCAGTTGAACACGATAATATCCGACATACTTACTAAATTATATACCGGGCATGTCAGTAATTATTTCTAAAACATTCTACTAGAAATTATACTAGTTTGCTCTACTAGAATGACTAACTTGCCGAAAGAAACTAGCTTCACATACCTTGTCCATTAACTTTCCAAGTATTTGGCGTAACTCGGCTAATTTTCAGCTATTTCTTCCAACTGCATTCATATTCATAGAAATTAGAACTAAATTCATCGATATTTTGGAAGAAAATACTAGTTTGAATATATATAGCCCAAACTTAACTTATCAAATAACAGCCGAAAAACTCTCGCTATTTCCCGGAAGTCTAGAAGGGAGAAATACTCTTACTTTAGGGCTAGAGTAGATTGACACTAATTTGGAGCAATTCCACTTTCATTTTAGCTCGGTAGGGCGACGATTCGCCGACCAAATTTCACGAAACTAACTCCGTAGGAATGCTCCCTGCAGCTTAATACTTCACTACCCAGGATTAATTCAAGTTTGGACCGCGTTTGGATAGCGTAACGGGAAGAAATTTCATCTCAATATCTCGTGCCCTCTGTTTTTTCTCGGTTTGTTCTTTGGAATTGATAATTATCATCTAAAATGAAGTGGGGCTTTATATACTTGGGATCGAACCTCACTCAGGCACGCTGGCCATCGCGGAGGTGAGCCCTCCGTGACACATTGGCCATCGGGAGGGGGTCTCGCCTGCCCTCCTCTTGCGATGGTTCGACGTGGCGCTTTGTCCTATTTTTCCTCGGCCTTTTTCTAGAATGTGGCATATTCTACAACTCTTAACCAACATACAGCTATCTAAATGTCAAGAATTTACGGGGTGTAGCAGATGGTGTATGGTCAGTCATTGAAGAAGAATTGGGAATAATTCCGCAATAAAATCCTAAAATATAAAAATACACCCAACTTCCAATATTTTCAACGAATATAATGAATACATATCTAAATATACTAATAAGAATCTCAAACCATTAATGCAAGTTACGGAATTAATGAGATTCTTTGAATAATGGTTGAAACTAGATCAGAAGATCATGAATGAATATTCTTTCCGAAAAAAACTATGTAGATGGGAGAGAATTGGGGAAGAATGAGGGATTGTGAGTTGATAGATTAGTGGAGGAAAATGGTGCATTTAGTGTGGGTTGGGTAAAACATACTAAATATATCGTAAAAGTAAATAAATGGCCACTTAAGTGAAATAAGGCTATATATTGTAATTTTTTGAAACTGTGGACATAATTTATAAATATTTTCATATTTTTCTATGTACTTTTTGGGTCCTTCTGACCCGCCTTTAAATTAAAAAAGAAAAAAAGTAATTTGTTCCATGGGTATGATTGCAAATTGGCAAACATGGATATTTATTTAAAGGAGAAGGATCAATAATATCTCTAACCTACGAAAAATGACTAATAAATATCCTCCCACCTTTTGATCTAAAAATATCCATAACCTTTAATTTTGACTCAAGAATACCCCTCCTTTCACCTTTTGTTCTAAAATTATCTTCAATCTTGGAAAATTTAATATTTAGTGATTTGATTTTATTTTATTTACTTCTTTATTTGAGAAATTAATAAAATAATATTAATTTTTTAAAAATATTTTTAATTTTTGAAAATTTTAATTTATAGTGTTTTTTTTTATTTTTTTAGTTTATTAATTTTTTTAAAAATAATATCAATTTTAAACAAATAAAAATATTTTTATTATTTTTGTTTAAAATAAATTAATTGTATATTTTTATTTTTAACCATTTCCTTTACTTAATTTATCTCGAATAGTTATGTTCTTTTCTCTTTCATAGTGCTTGTAGACAAGTGGTCAAATTTTGTGTTCGTTCCAACCCCTAACCGTTAAGCAGTTTTGTTATGTTTGACGGGTTGGACTAGACTAATTTTTTAAATTTACTTAATTACTAAAATTAACACTGGAATATGTTATGAGAAATCACTTAATATTAAACTCTATTTCTTGCATAAAAATTTGGTATACCAAAATTTAAATTTTGTGCCAATATGAAAAATGTAAATTGAATAGGAAAATAATGGTAAAATTTATACAGTTTGAAGAAAACTGTAAATCTATATTACTAGATTGCTACCTCTTCTTATTTCAAACAAAAGCCCAAGCGTTACTATTATGAAAGTCATTTTTTTTAAAAGAAATTTATTTCTTTAAAGTAAATATTTTCATATTTTTTTTAATCAAAAACACGAAAAAATTAAAAATAGTTTTTCCGTAAAGAACACTCCCTAAAAATATAAAATCTTCGTGCACCTTAAAATATAAAATCTTTCAGATAATATCTTTTCGAAAGCCAGATTTATGGTAAATCCACCTTTAATAAGTATTGGGAACAAATAAAAATCAGCACTAATAATGTATTATAAATTATAGTAAAAATATCGTAATAACAATCATTCATTATAATAATATTTCAAAGATAATGATTTAATTTTTTCGTAATAGATTTTTCATGTTATATTTTATATCTCTATAACAATCCACCATTCAAGATAGCAAGCAAGACACTCCTTATAAAATTACCCATATAACAATCATACTCAAATTTGTACTAATATTTTGTAAGAAATATATTATGTATAAAAATAAATATTGAAATATTTATAGTAATAATCATTAATGTCGTGCACGTGGTAAATTTCAAGTATGAATATCTAAAAAAAAGTACTATATTAAAATAGTGTCTACCAAGCTTATGGTCATAACTTCACGAGGAAATACATGATGTTCGCTTTTTTTAGATTCATACTCTTCTATTTTTTTGATTAAATTGGTTAATAAATACATTCCTTCTTTTTGGTATACAAATTCATTAAACTAAATATTTGCGCATTTTTGCTTACTAGTTTTAGTGTATGCGCCTCACGCGTGTTCCTCATATTAATAAGAACAAAATTTTAAAAATAACATAAATAATATTTAAAAGAGAAAATTTAATATCATAACTCAATCGATTGACTCAAAATTAAAATTTATAAATTTAAAGTTAAAAATGATTATGTTTAAGAGTTTGATCTAACCCAAAGGGTTCTTCCTCGCCTTGTTCTAATACTCATTTCAATGAAAAATGGCATAAAAATAGCGTTTGATTGAAAAGTGAAATGTTCTTCATTTTCTCATGAGTACTTAAATGCATGCATTATATGTATATTTCATGTATTATTATAAAAATTTAGTTACGTTGTTTGAATAATGATATTAATATTTCATATAAAGATATAGCCACAGGGACGCATTGTAATACAAAATTGTATAGTATAATAGAACACACAGTATAAGTTATTCATTTAAACAATTAGCACTTGCGAAATCGTATCATAAGTTATTATTGACTTGCTTTGGCATTAATATTTGATATCATATCACAAACACTTTTTTTTTTGTAATTGATCATCCAAATTAAGGAAGATTCATCAAAATTAGTGGAAACAAGAATCTATTTCTAAAAGCGTAAAAAAGTGAATGATAGTTTTCTATGAGACCCCGTTCTTAAATATTTAGTTATAACATAATTTTAAATTTTTTATTTTTTTTGTTTTTGAATTATTTAATTTCTCGAAGACGATACATCCCAATCTTATATACAAGCTTTTCAAATGTTAAGATTAAATCAAAATAAAAATAGTGTAGATTTAACTAAAGAGTGTGAATAAGAAGAGCATTTGATTAATTGAAACAACTTAAAGTATGTTGTGTTTCTATATATTTTTTCTTTTTTTCAATTATACAATTTTAAAAATATTAATTGAATGTTTTATATTATTAATTTTATAATTATTAAATATTTCAAACATTATGTTTTTAATTTATTTTTTTAATTTAAATCTTTCATTTTTGTTTTGAGTTTGTTATTATAAATTTTAAATAAGGAATTAACATTGTCACACTCACCATGGGAGGCATGATCGGCACCTCGTACAACTCCGGGACCTCGGACTCGACTCAAGCTAGGCATTAGTACTGCCGCCGCCACCAAATCAATAAACCAACGAGCTATATCTCTGCTTAAATAATTACCTGGTGGCCGATAAGGCCATGCAACACCCGTAAAAGAAAATTGCTAACTCAATAACAAGATGATAAAGGGGATCCTATGGTCGACAAGACCACCATACTGTCTAGTTATAGCCGAATGAAAATATGCAATCATACTCATACTATGGCCGATAAGGCCGCCAACTAACCAAGCACACTCGCCCTAATGGCTACCATGAAAACATAATATACATAGGCCCCACTCAGACCAACAACAACTAACAACTGAGAAACCTGCCTACAAGCCTCTAAGAGTAGAATAATAGTCGTGGGACAATGGCTCGACCTACCCAAAAGCTATACAACAAAAGAACAAACCTTCTCTAACTATCAACTCGAGAAAAGGAGTTGACTCGGAACCTGACTCCACTGCGCCTAGGAAGGTCCCGATCGCTTCAACCGCATTTGCAGGCAATGAAGCGCCCAAAGATAAGCGTCAATACAATATGTAACAAATATGTAAGGTATAAATGAAAGCCGAGCAAAAGCTAATAGAAGGATCGAAAATAATCAATAAGGAGAATAAAAATTTAACTCGAATAGCTTCACAATAATAAACATAACTAGCAAGTATAAGCACAAACAAGAACTCCGACGGGGCCCACATAATCTTGAAAGATACAATCAACACAGAATAACCTACCCGTCCTCATAAGCCTCTTGGCACAAATAATGCACATTGCATTCGTTACAAAGGTTCTAAGCATACTATAACTCAGAGTATCTATTCTCTCAAGCTGTATCCTGAGCCATAGGCTCCTATTTTGGGTTGAGCCATCTAGGCTCTTGTAGTTGTAACTATGTCTAAGCCGTCTAGGCTCAGACCAGATCCGAGCCATTTGAGCTCCTATAATCGCATCTGAGCCGTCTGGGCCTCGTAATCAGATCTCGAGTCGTCCGTCTCAGAATCCGGGATTTGAGCTATCCGCCTCGTATCTAGACTCAGAGCCTTGGCTCGACTGAGGGTCGTGATGCCACGCGACATAGAGGAGTCTCGGGGTGACTAAACCTCAATACAACCCTTGCAGCCTCAACTGTCCTTCGGATATCATATTGCTCCTATGAGCACAAAATTTCATAGCCAAGAAAACATACAATCCGTAAGTCGATGCGCAGATCGTTAACTAGGGGTAACTTCTTGAAAAAGGTTACTTTGTCATTATTGTCGCCTCAATCTTACTTGTAGCAATGCAACCACAATAGGCTTACTCGAGTACTATAGATAAACAGGTCGTACTAACTTTACAACCAACGTAACTTGCCGAAAAGGATAGCCTTAACATACCTTATATGATGATTTCTGGGTGCCCGAACAATTCCAACTTCAAGTCGGCATTCTCACCAATTTGCAGCCCTTACACCGAGAAAACGAGGCTATTTCAATACTAATAACAGCTTAATGATGCTTCTGTGTGTTCACCCTCGAGCCTTCTCCCGAGTGTACGGTATGCTATAATTCTCAATATATTTATGCACACGACGGTTGTACTACGAAAATTTACTAGGGTGTACATCATCCCCCTTAGGAACATTCATCCTCGAATGTTGTCTTTAGGCTACAAAGACTTAACCGTGTTAACTATTTCTAGAAAATTCTCTGCGAGAGTCCCTCTGTGAATGTCATGGACTATCCGAAACTCCGAACGCGTAAAAGTTCAAGATAGGCGTCTCTGGGCTGCAGACACTATAACCAACTACTCCACAACACAAAAAGTGAATAATGAACAATACTAGTAATAAAAGCAATAAGGTAACATCTGAATCAACAAGCTCACCTCAACTATATATATAATATGGGTCGTGTCCGAATAGGTGAGGGTATCTGTGACCTCATGTCATCCTCGCCTTCCCAAGTCATCTCTTCCTTATTTCTCGTTCCTCCAAAACTTAATCGAGGCAACATCTTTAGTTTTTAACCTACGAACTGCTGATCTAGTATAACAACTGAAACTTCTTTGTAGGCTAACTCGCAACTTGAACATCCTAAACCGGAACAACTGACGAGTCCCTATGCATTTCCGAGCATCGACATGGAAGATCAGAACGTATTCTAGCTTTGAAGGCAAAGCCTCAACTCATTGCCACTTGGCCTATCCTTCAGAGGATTCGATACAGGCTAATAAATCTAGGGCTAAACTTTCCTTCTTTCCAAACCTCATAGGCGAAACCTGGAGAAACACCCAATCATCTACATTAAATTCCATGTCTCTACAATGAACACGTAATAGGTCGTTGACGATTCCGCCGTAACAAGCATTCTTCGATAAGTTTCACATTTTCTTCGATCGATGGATCATATCAGGTTCGATCACCCCGGCTCTAACCTACTTCAAACCAAATCTCTATAGGGGACCTGCATTTCCACTTGTATAAAGCCTCATATGGAACCATTCAATAGCGTAATGATAACTATTGTATGCAAATTCAATAAGGGGTAAATGCTTGTCCCAACTTCCTTCAGTCTAGCACACAATGCCCGTAACATATCCCCGAGTTTCAGAATGGCGCGCCTCGCCCGGTCAGCTCGTTTGGGGGATGAAAACCGTACTCAAATTAACCTCGTGTCCTCAAACCTTTCTTAAATGATTGCCAGTAAAATCTAGCCGTAACCGTGCCCCTTTGCTAGAAATGATAGATGTTGGGACACAAGCAGGCCGGACTATCTATATCGACAAAACCCAAAGAGAGTCAAATGGCGTCTTCGATACGGTGTAACCCTGTCACAAAATTCATATTAATTGCCTCCCACTTCCATATAAGCACAACCATCTCTTGAGTTAGTCCACTGTGCTTTGATGTTCGCCTTTTACCGCCGACAATTTGACGCTGTGTTACGAATTTGGCTACACCTTTCTTCATTCCGTGCCACCAATATATCTCTTTTCTGTCATGGTACATCTTCGCTGAACTCTGGATGCAAAGAGTAGCGAGAGTAATATACCTCTTCCATATTCGGTGTAGCCCTTTCTACATCGGGAACACAGAGGCGACCTATAAGTCTTAAGACTCCATCTTCCGGTTAACTCGAAGGCCGTTATTTCACCTTGTAAATCTTATTTCTAAGTTGTACTAAATTAGGGTCCTCGTACTTGTTCTCTTACCTCACAACTACCATGATACCGCCATATTCTGAATTATAGCCCAATTATCCTCTCGAATCCACTACCCGAGCTGTTAAGCCGGCTAGCCTGCAGTTCTCGAGCCATTTCCTTCGCCGTTATGACCTCGGGAGCAAGCAACTGCCCATGAGATCGCAGCTAAGGACATCAGCTACGATATTAGCCTTCACTGGTAGGCCAAGATGTTCACATCATAGAGTTTCACACTTTAGCCAACCCACACCGGCCGCAAATTCGGGCCTCTTCAAGTGAAAATGTAATGAGACTTTTATGATCAAGAAAATATCCACGTGCATGCCATATAAATATGCCTCCATATTTTTTAAGGGCATGAACCACCGTAGCTAACTCCAAATCATGGGTGGGGTAGTTCTTCTCATGCTTTCTTAGCTAACTTGAAGCATAGACAATTATCTTGTTGTGCTGCATCGAACACATCCTAACTAACTACTTAAACATCATAAGATATAGCATAACCCTCTCAACCATCCGCAAGACCAACACCGATGTCAATTCATTTTTCAACTCCTGAAAACTCTACCACAAGCCTTGGTCCACTGGAATTTGGCTGTTTTTTGAGTCAACCCGGTCAACAACGTTGATAGGGTAGAAAAAATCCTTCCACGAATCTTATGTAGTACCTGCCAACTCTATAAAACTACGAACTTCGCTGGAGTTTTAGGCTCAGGCCATTTCAATCGCTTCAATTTTCTATGAGTCAACCCGAATACCCGCCTCCACATAATATGGCCACCCAAGAAAGCTATGAAGTTCAATAAAAACTGTATTTCAGAGAACTTTGCATACAATCGGTGGCTCCTAAGGACTGGGAGCACTGTCGTTAAATGATCTCTCGTGTTCCGCTCTAGCGGGAGTATACCAAAATATCGCCGATGAACACTATCACAAAAGATCTAAGTATATTTTGGAGATACTGTTCATTAGGTCCATGAACATCTGGTGTATTTGTCAACCCGAAGGACATAAATAGGAACTCGAAATGACTAAACCTGGGTCCCGAGCCGCTCTTCGATGTCTTTCTTCCGAACTCTAACCCGATGGTACCCGGATCTTAAATCAATTTTGGAGAAATATTTTTCCCTGCAGCTAGTAAAATAAATCAATCTTCCATCTTTGAAGAGGGTATTTATTCTAATGGTAACTTTATTCAACCGCCGTAGTCTATACATATGCGTAGGGAGCAATCTTTCTTCCTCACAAATGCACCGGTGCACCCTACAAAGAAGTACTAAGCCTCGATAAAACCCTTTTCTAATAAGTCTTTCAACTGCTCTTTCAACTCTTCCAACTTGGCGGGAGCCATGCGATACGCAGGGATAGATATAGGTTGAGTATCTAGTAGCAAGTCAATAGAGAAATCACTTCCCATTTTGGGGGAATACTGTGAAAGTTCGTTTGGAACTCATTAACCACTCGTAATGATCAAGAGTCAGGATTCTCGCTTGCACATCTCGAACCCGGACACAGTGGTAAATACAGCCTTTTTCTTATCAACTTTTTTGCCCAAAGATAGGGGATATGAATCTACCTTGGCGCACTCCGCACTACCCTTCCATTCTTGCACTACCTTCCCTGTAAAGAAAATTTTGACAAATTTCCGGTCCAACACTCTACAAAGGCATAACATGGTGCCGCATCCATACCCATAATTACGTCGAAATCAAACATTTCAGTCTATTAAATTTCGTTAAGGTTCGATTTACCAACAAGCTCTACCGTACAACCCCGATAAATTCTCTTTGCAATAATAGAGTCACCGATGGGTGTAGACACCGAGAAAGGTCAAGTAAATCTTATTATACCGAACTTTCGGGCTACTAGTGGAGTAACATAGGATAGAGTGGAACTTGGATCTATTAGAGCATAAAGTGAGTGAGAACAAACATCCAAAGATACCTATCAAGGCAGGTGACGAATCCGACTCCTATCATCCCTAAGAGTGCATATGTGTGATTTGACCGCTGTTCGGGCATGCCCTCGATCTCGCTCTAGGCCACGGCTGAGCCAGGGCTCAGCCTCAGCAAGTGCTAGAGCATATGAACCCGCTAGATCTATTCTATTGGTCCAGGTCACCGTGGTGTCTAGTCCGACAATCCTCATTATATGTCCCCTTCCGTCCATAGGATTAACAGAGGTGGAACTGCACTCGCGTGATCCTGAGTGCCGCCTATGATAGGTACCGCAACGTGATACGCTCGGTCCCATCTCGGGACTGACCCTCTGCTGCGAGCTCGATGCTTGTGAGCTTTCGCCATGACCTAAATATTCCCACGACTGACCGCTCGTTGTCGCTGAAATGGGGGCCGTGGCTCACTGATAAATGCAGGCCTAGGCCCATCCCCAAAGTTTCCCGAAAGTCTACGTGCTCCAGCTCCTCCGACGCTTCCCGACCTGCCTATCAATCGTGTACCGACGCCTCGTCTCGAGTTCCTTTATGTTCGAGAAAGGCCTAAATCCATGAGACATCAATATCCTCCCGTAGTGTGGCTGTGATACAAGCTTTCACATATTTTGGCGCAAGTCCTATAATAAACCTGTACCCCCGGGCCGGCATGGTATTAACCAAATGTAGGCACATATCTAGCCAGGGAATCAAATCTCAATGCATATTCTCTCGACACTCATTATTCTCTGCTCCATATGTAAAAACTTTCTCACTTATCCCCGTCGGACCTCTCGTGGTAGTGCAGTTGTCACGACCAACATAGGCCCGTGATCGAGACACGGGAAAAGGAGCCCCTAGAGACTCCAAGCCGACCCATGACATGAATGTATATCGAACTCAATCAAATAAAGCAGAAGATTCTAACATAATAAACATAGCGGAAGTCTAATTATAACATAACATCGAAATCGAAATTCACTTAATACATGACAAGTCAGATTACTATATACACCCGAAAGCCTCTAACATATCTAGTGGGTTGATGGGACAACAGCTCCAACTAGTCTTGGATAAGTCTGAAAACTAGAAGTACAAAGATAACTGGAGCAATGAATGGTCCTCGAGAGATGAGGACTCATCACCGTCAGATTCTTAACTCCGAAACCGGCCAGTGACTGCACAGCTCGGCAGCCCGGAGCCCGTATCATAAAATGATACAACATAGAGTATGCGGTCAATACGTGGAATATATAGAGTATGTAAGGTAAGTAAAACCGCTTAAATAAGTAAAATCATTTAAGACATGCATAATATAAAACATAATCAAGATAAGAATCTCGAGAGTAGGCTTGCATTCTATTTTCGAAAATCATGATCTGAACATAACTGAACATCATAATTGAATCCAATGACCCAAAGTTGAGATTCGATAATTATAAGTAAAACTGCATATTAAGTTAAACCTACTTTAGAATATATGTATATATATCGGGCAGAATGACAAACATGCATAATTGAAATCGTATGAAATATTGGGAGACTTGTCATATAACCGACATTACCAGATAGAGCTTACGGTCCTGACTATCACACTCAAGCGGGAAGCAGCCGCCCAAAGCCTTGTCGTGATAAGGATACTACCATGATATCGATCAAGTCAAGGCCCGAGTAGGAGAGCAATAAAGGAGGTCCTACACTGGATTATACTTGGCTGCTGGCACGTAGTTCTGAGGCAGTAGGTTGATTTGCCCTTAGCCTACCAGTGCTAGACATTACTCTCAAAATATGCATATGCTCTCCATTATTTTTAAACAAGCTAACCGCCGCCTATGACGAAGTTGAATAATCATGCACATATAAAATCCAAATCATACATGAAGAGTCTTGGCTCAAACCATACCACAAGCTGAACATACTTGGGAGTCTTTCCTCCAAAACCATGTGGTAGCTAATTAACTTGAAATCATAAATCATAATGAAACATATGGGGTTTTCCCAATACTTAAACATACTTGAAAATACTTGGATTCCATTGAAAACTGTCATAGACATGGGTAACTTGAAACATGCTTTTCATCATAAATATCTCATCATACTTGAACATACATCATAAATATCAACTTTCAGAACTTATCATGGACTATTACTATAATTTATAAAACTTGAAACATGATTTGTAATTGAAAATACTGTAAAACTTTCCCATGAATCACAATTCAATAATAGAAACATACTTAGATCATACCCATAGTAGAAACTTAGGAAATTCATGGCATTGGGTTAAAACCCCATAGGATCAACATAGCAGATTTTCATGAATTAGAGAGTGAAGTGGGCATGGGTGAATAAATTCACCCATTCATAACCCTAAATACCCGAGAATATGATTTTACCACTTCTCCGATTGCCCAAGGAAGAATTGATGAAAACTTGAAGGAATTAAACTTAATCACCTCCCTAGACTTCTAAGTTTGCATGCATTAATAGGAATAGCTTAGAATAAACTTACCCCTCTTAAAACTCATTGTCATAGCTTAAAAGGGTGTAGTTTAGGCCTAGGATCATAGGGAATTACTAGATAAGCCCTTATTAAATTTGCAAAGCTGAAATCCCGATCAAGCAACTACGAGGGACTGGACGAGTTGTCACGCCCGCTGTCACGACTCGTGGCCACCAACCGCCGTGTACACCGCCAACATTTCACCTAGGCTCATCACGGAAACTACATGAGCAGCATCAGACCACGACTGTGGTCACCACTGCAGGCTCTTTATTGCCAAAAGTCCCTTCTTCACCTCATCCTTGGCTATGATTGACTCAACAGTCGTGGTGTTGACCATGACTCGTGGTCATGTCCGTGGTCACCCCAAACTCAAAAAAATTTCCAACTTAAACCGCACCTAACCACGAGTCACTCCACGACTCATGGTCTACCCCACGGTCATAGGACGACTGCTCGTGGACCCGATGGAAAATCCTATTTTTGTCCATTTCAACTTCCGGGTCTGATCTTTAGGTTTTTGGGCATTAATATCTCCCCCTTGAGAATATTCGTCCTCAAATGTTGAAAATCAAAAAGAAAAGCAGAGAAATGCAATCATCATATTCAAATACTAATCAATCAAGCGTAACCGACTTTAATGACTACCTCCGAACTGAACTACATGGCTAAACTAAATTCACAAACCACACATACATCCATTTACATGAAAGAAACTGAGTGTACATGAGCTGAACATGAAATTGAATAGAGTTTTAGGTAAAACCGATACCACAAGTCGAAATTGTTTTTAAGAAAGAGATGGTGATTTAGCTGGTCATATCTCGCCTCGGGCTTCCCATATGCAGCTCTCAATATGCTGATTCCCCACAAAACCTTGACAGCTACCTCCTTGTATTTCTTAAAGCCTTCGAACCCTGATGGCCCAGTATTTCCACCTAACCTCCTCACAACTAAGGTAGTCTTTCACACCAACACTCTCCACCGGGGATAACTAGAGCTAGATCACCCAAACACTTCTTTAAGAGATACATGAAAATAGGATGAACGGAAGCAAATTTCGAGGGCAACCTACCTCTATATGCCACCTTGCCAATCCATTTCACAATTCGGTACGAGCCAACATAACAGAACGGAGTTTTCTTTCCTTCGAACCTCATCACTCCCTACATGGAGAGCCACCTTTAGAAACACCAAATCATCCACTTTGAACTCACGTTCCCTCCTCCTTACATCGGCATAGGACTTTTTGGCGACTTGTTGCCAACCTCGTCTTGTATGAGCTGCACTTTCCATGGCCTCATGACCAAATTCTGGTCCTATCATCGTAGCTTCACCGAATTTCAAACCAATCAATAGAGATCTACACTCTCCGCTCATAGAGAGCCTCAAATGGAGCCATTCGAATGCCGGAATGATAGTTGTTATTATATGCAAACTAAATGCGAGGTAATGGTCATCCCAACTACCCTTGAAGTCAATCACACATGCTCTCAACATGTCCTCTCGAGAGTCTGAATAGTTTGTCTTGCTGACCATCCGTTTGCGGGTGAAATGTTGTACTGAGCTTGACATGAGTACCAAGTCCTTTTTGAAACGATTCTAAAATTAAGAGGTAAATGAGTACTTTATTTGACATGAATTGACAAGGGCACTCCATGAAACCAAACTAGCTCTCAGATGTATAGTTTAGCATAATCCTCCATTGAATTCAGTTTGATCGGTAGAAAATGAGCGGCTTTGGTCAACCTATCCATGACCACCCAAATGGAGTTTCATTGCCGACGAGTGCAAGGCAACCCTATGATGAAGTCCATATTGATTTCCTCCCACTTCCACGTAGGAATGCTATCAAATTGAAGCACACCTCCGGTCTCTGATGTTCAACCTTCACTTGCTGATAATTTGGACACTTAGCTACACATTCTACGATGTCCTTCTTCAAGTCATTCCACCAATACCTCGTAGTCACGTATGTCACGCCCACCTATGTGAGGCATGATCGCACCGGTGCCACATTCTCCGCACCAATCGACCTCGGCTAGGCTTATGCACGTCTGGTGCCGTCCGCGACAAGAAAACAACGAACTATATCTCAGCTAAATACAGCTCTCCGGTTGGCAAGGTCGTATAGGCACTTGTAAATGAAAACAACTAACCACCAACAGGCAACAGAGGGACCCTATGGCCAACAAAGCTACCATAAGCTTTTAAGTTATAACATAAATGGAGAAAAACTACTATCCTAGGCCCCACACATCCAACATCATACGAAACATAACTGATTAAGGCCCCACACTACTAAAATACAACTAACTAACCGACGATTGTAGTATGCAAGCTCTCTAAGAGCACAAATAGTGGTCGGGATAGGCCCCATCACCCAAAAATGCTATATAACCGAAATACACAAATCTCTACAACCTGGCAACCTGAATGAAAGGAGCCGACCAAACTGACTTCGAACAGCTAAGCTACCGGGGATCTCGAACTGCCTCTGCCTAAACTCGTAGGCAAGTAATGCAACAATTCTTACATTTAGGCGTCAGTACAATATGTACTGCAATGTATGGGCAATAGATAAGCTAAAAGTCTAGAAGTGAATAGGAAGAAGGGCAGAAAGATTAACTTGAATGTCTGCTTCGATTCATAATCTACATCTAACCCTCAACACTACATGTACGTAAGTTTCTCAAGATAGTATAATTACACGTTTATAAACTATAACTAGTAAACAAGAATACGTACAAGAACCTCACCTACCCTCATGTTGGAAGGTACAATCAACACAAAATAACTCGTTCAGCCCCCCATAAAGCCCTCGCGAGCACATTCACCTATATACCCTACCCAGGTTTCTATGACTCCACCGGTATCAGAGCCAACCTACGGCCCTGGGTCTACAACCGAGCCCACTTGGCCCCCGAATCAGAGGCTGAAGCCCTGAGCTCCAGCAGAAATTTTACCCGCACTCCCGGGCCCCAGGCTCGATGGGGGTGTGTAGAGCCAACCACAGCATATAATAGCCCACCCATAGAATGGATTGTACGAGGACGGGGGACCCTATCTTCGCCCCGCAGATTCGCATACCGGCTCAGAGAGCGACGTCATTTTGCCCTTGGAGGGTGTTGACACAACTAATAACCCTGGGGTGGTCATGGAAGGCTCTCAAGTGAGGGCAACTCCAACCCGGTGATCATACTTTAACATCTCACCCAGCTACTCAAAAGGCATAACTGCCTTCTGGGCTTAACCGCACTGCTACGCCCCTAGGATAGTTCGTAAGGCCGTTAACAGGCACGTTGTACACTGTATTCTGATCAGAGGATCCTGATGGTGATCATGATCTCTAATAGTCTATACCGAATAGGAAAGATTCCGGAGTGGTCTACATAACTTTTAAATGTCCTGCCTTACAACTATATCTCTTAAACAATCATGAGGTCACGAATGGATAACTACTTAGTTCCTCTTATTAGAAAACAGTAGGGCTGGTCCTGGGCCGAACATGCTTTGAGAGATCGGCCTCAATCCTTCCTAAGAAGCTTATCGACATCCTTAGCCTATGGGCAAGATTTCATACTAGCATGGTACTACTAGTCCCTTAGACCTTATCTGGGCCTACTCGGATCTTATATTACTTTCCTGGGCGATTCTTAATGTTATAGACAACTCTATGTAGACTTAACCATTTCTGACAATATGCACTCCGAATACCTTATAAGAATCGGCCGGGCGCAGCCCGCCGCTAAATCGATAAGAGCTAATGGAATGGCAGCCGTACCGCACACTAGACAACCTTAGTGTCACTGATTCTAGAGTATGACTATTCTGTCTATATTTCAAGCCCTAGGACGTGCAGTAACGTCACGGCTTCTGGGCGTGTAAGGTTCGAACCCCAACTACACGCAGGCACGTGGTCGTACAAGTAGTAAAATGGATTTATTTCAAGCCAAGTATCGTTCCACAGGACCGTAATATGGTAGTAATTATCCTAAATGCTAGTGAACGATTTTGTTATGAAGGTAGACAACTAAACAAATAATGCTTTTGAGTCAAGAGTAATAGTTAATGTGAACCTAAGTGTACAGATATAGAAATAAAGTCTCAACAATAGCAATGAACAATCGGGTTAAGACAAACATGAGTGGGTTGTAATTTATTAATTAAAATCAGTCAATATTCTCTTCGGTTGTTAGTCAGAATTAATAACTCATGGATTGGGGATATTTCGACCTCTCACCAATTAAAGAATCATGAGACTTGCATTACACATTTCGTGATGCAAAACCCATGCTCTAACTATACATAACACATTCCATAAATGACTAATATGACATTACAGATATATTTGTTCTGAATCAAAAATCTTCCCTTAATTTCTCAATCAAGAAAAAGATAATATTCCACCAATTCACATCTATCCACTAGGTCTCCTTTCGAAATCAAAATTGGAATTCTAGAATATACATTAACATTGGCCAAACATTAACGTAGTAAAAACAAGAATTGGTAGAACAACCTTTTATAGAGAAGATTAAAACTGAAATAATCATTCATTACATTCTTCGCAATTATCCTCAACCTCAAAGAAGAGGTGAGTTAGCCACTCATTTAAGTGATTAAACACTCTTCAAACAAGCAGAATTCATACAAGCAATTGAAATTAAAGAGAAAAAGGAAGAGAATTAACCCTAGTAATTCTTCTTCAATCAGCTCGTTATCCGCTTGCTCCAAATATCGAGCATTTTAAAATAAACCTAAGTGTGCTATTTATACTAGTGAGAATTTTTCTCGACACCGGCAACGTGTGAGTAGAGTGTGGACGCTGGAGCTCAGCCTCCGTACTCACGGCCCTATTCGCCTTCAATGGAACTCGCCTGTGTAATTGTCTTCGTGTGGCACGGCGTGTATCGCTGAGCCTCACCTCCGTGCCACTCTGCCATCGCGCATCTCCACTAACTTCGTTCCGGATAATTATCTCAGCGTGACACAATGTGTATCGCGGAGCCTCGGGCCCGTGCTACGTGAGGTAACGTACTAATCGAATTTGATATAAATTCACCTCAGGCAAAGATCGCTGCAATGGTAGCGACACGGCCTCCATCGCGAGCATAAAACTTGACCCATTTCCTTGTCGACTTCCGCTTGCTTCCAAGTCTATTTCACACTTCACCAACTTGCAGATTAGCTTCCAAAAAATTCCTTCTAGACTAAAAAACAACACTAATCATGTTGGTTAGTATAAATCCACATTTACATACAAATCATATGAGAATGCACACATAAAAGTGGATAAACAAGTAGAAATGAAGTATTAAAGTATCACTTGGGCATGCAATTATGCCCAAGATCACCTACCCCACACTTAAAACCTTGTTCGTCCTCGAACAATCCTTTCACATATCATGGAATTGAAGCCCACACATAGCTAATTTTGGCGAGACCATTCAAGCTACGGCTATAAGGATTATTTAAGATAGCAAATCATCAAGAGAGTCATGTACGGTTTTGTCAATGAAATGAAATACATCACATTAAGACCTCTAACCTCAAGAATCGACTCTCGATCTTGGAAAACTTGTGAAAATCAACCAATCAAGAAATCCGACACGAATTTTATCTCTCATTAAGCATGTGCCCTCACAAAACAAGAGAGTTACTCATGCACTCATAAATTTCCAAAGCACTACATGTAGGGGTATGTGAATAAGATTACGCTCACTCTCCCAAAGAACTCACATGCATCATGTCGGAATCATAAGCTTGCCCTTAGTGTTTTACTCCAATAATATAAGGATGCATGACGTAAGATCACGTAGGACTTAATGGGTTGTAATGTAAGCTAAGGAACTAGTAAATACTGGGCTAACCAATAATAGTAACTAGCTTCCCTAAGCCATTAATGCATCCCACATTCATTATGGACATTTCTTCTTCCTCACTCCTTCACTTTGAATTTTCTTGCTTTGCTCCCATTTCTTAGGCACACTCGACTTACTAGCAAAGAGTATTTAAGCATCTTTTTTCATTCATTGATTTTCTTACTCTCTACTAATAATTAATCAATTCCAAACAAGTGCACCTTTGACCTTTTCTTTAACTTTCACAACTTCCACTTTCCCTTCCATTTCAAGCTTCTCACTCCTTCACTCTTTGAGAAAATTATTTTTTCTAAGCGCTTAGGAGTTTTGGATCAACATTACAACTAATGACAAAAAAAGGATTAAGCTTGGTTTGTATCTATCGAAGAATAGCTAAAGGTCAATGGGCTAATCTAGGATTTAACATTCCGTGGGAACGATAAGGGAAAATTCTTGGTTCATTCAAAGAAATGTCTTACATCCTTTTCCTACAATCCACATCCTTCTGGCTTCTTGTTTAATAGTAATACTGCAAGTTCTAGACACTTCACACTGTATCAGGGAATATTCAAAACTCACACTCACCGCACATGCTTAACTTAAGACATATTCACGTACTCTTCATTCGGCTAATTACAAGAATTCACTAATAAAGCCTTGATCACACCGAATCAAATTCTAGGGCCTAGGTATCTCAACATGTTTAACACATTGGCATGCTTCCGTCCGAATCACACTTGCATCTTACAATCATGTGCAGCATACATATCAAGAATGTCGAACCATTAATTAGCTACAATGCTTGGAAAACAAACGAAAGAAAAAAATCTAAACTATCGACTAAATTTCTTTAAGAGAAAGGGTTACACACATTCAGTCCACTATAGGAAACAGTGGTCAAGATTTTGTTCAAGGGGACTATTCTCGAAAAGCACCAAAACAAAACCGAGAAACCCAAACAAAAATTTCTATAGAAAATTAAATATAATCCAAAATTTACACATCGATCAAAATTTACACATCACAAGCAGCAACAACTTAATATTTCTTACAACACCAGCTACTGGCCACTTACCGCCGCATAACATGGCAAACACGTAGTCACGTAGTAACAATTAGCACAACCATAAAAACACAAACACAAACAAATCTAAACCTAACTACTCCCACCCCACACTTAATCTAACACTGTCCCAAGTGTTCACACATAGTTGCAATTAAAAACAAAGTTTGGATGGTGTAACTCCTCGATCAATCAAAATACTAATCTCTTCATCGTGTGCGCGCCTCATCGCCAAGATCGAATCATCCCCGCTGCCTTCCTCTCGACTCAATGTCTGTCCTCCCGACTTGTTTCCTCATCAGTAGGGACGCCATCATCCACAAGCTCTAAAATGCGAGCTTCATGGCATAAAGCTCGGTCATGCTCATTGAATGGATAATCCATGTCGAGCCGGCCATAATTCATCCTCCGCGTGTGCCTTCCACCAATGCGCTCGCAACATTCGCATCCCAAGGCATTTGGGCCATGTATTGATCATCCCGAGCATGTCTTCGGCTAGTGTAAGCACATGACCATATGTAGTATCGTGTGCCTTGCTTTAGTAACATACAGCACGCTTGTCAATCTCGAGGAATGTAGTCAGTGGCCTTTTCAATATCGTGGCCTCGAGGAAAGTGGTGAAAAGACGACCAAACCTACCGATGCCCCCTGATGTGTCAAGCCTTCTTCATGGCGAGATGATCACCGCCGACATTAATTTCAAATTTCTTTATCGTTGCATAAACAAGACAAACTCTATCCCGGTGACATCGGGCCATGCACCCCGTGATCGTACAAGAGAAAACTATCTTCAACCATATCCGAGCTTCTCTGCTCATCTGGGAATATGGCAATGTTTGGTGGTAGCCACTTTCTTGTGTCGACCCCACCTAGCTTGCCGATCGAGCTCCACATAAAGTGCATCTCTGAGCATTCAGATATGGTGGGAGAGTGATGTTCGCCAAGGAGGACAAGGAGCGTCGTGTCCCGCGCCCTGTGATTGCATTTAGATGGTGTGGTTCGGCAGGGAACGGCTCGCCTCCGATCTTGATGGTGTGGCTGCGCAAAGTCGTGTTCCAGTTAGCATAGAATTCCTGTGATAAGATGAAGATCGCACTCTTTGGGTTTCAAATGAAGCTTAACCCAAGCAGTTGTCAATCCTATGTAGGATCCGGGTGGGAATTCCCGTGCTAGTGGTTCCCGTGTTATTCCTCGTTCCTCCTAAAGTACTTGGTTTTGTGTTTGGAATACCATTTCTTCCCTCATCTCGTCACCATCTAGCTCCCATACCTGCTTACACTCGAGGAACAAAGGTGCTGCTGCCCAGTTTACTTACTGCGCTGCATGGGATGCCCTCGTTTTTATCCTGCTTCTTCCCAGAGCTTCTGCTCATTCAAACATACGCCTCAAATGTTATTCGAGGCATAGTTGGCTACGACTAAGGTTGGGCTTAATTTGATCACCCCACACTTAGTCGTTAGCCGTAGTCAACACAAGTCGACAAGAACATTCACATTTTTTTTTTCAATTTTAATTCCCAACATGCTCGAAAGTATTCATACAAGTCGATGGAACAATTTTTGTACTACTCGTACTTCATACAATGCATTATGAAAGTTCCTCCATCGATTCAATTATATAATCATGAGCACTTTGCACTTTGCGCACAATAACCTATGATAATTCCCTACTTTCATACCCCGAAAATCCATCTTCTACCATAGCATAATCCACTTCAATCACAATATGTTTCAATTCAAACAACATGCACAAACCAAAATTTTTTCACATTTTAACCCACTTCTTCTTCTTCCTATTTAAATTTCTCAACCCTAGTTATCAACATCGTAAGATTATTAATAAATCATGTAACTATTGAGTTAATCTAATCACAACGATCATATAAACCTTATTCATCCACAGCTCAATTGATTACACACTTATTAATCACTTGGGGAAAATTCATCAAAGAAATCATGTTCACGAGTCATAATATTCAGCAATAATGAGAAAAATTCGAGAACATACTCACTTGATGAATTCTAAGAAGATCGAATTTTGCTCACTAGGTCCGTGGACTGAGGTGCATAAGGGGTTTTGGGGTGTTGGTCGTCGAGGGTTTGAGAAATGGGGAAAATTGGAATTTGGGGGTTAAAAGAGAGATTTCTGCGCAGGTTTACCCGATGACCCGAGGTGACCCGACGTTGTGCTCCTGAAGCCTCAACGTGTCACAGAGCCTATCGTGGAGGACCGTGCCCGTGATGCTCACTGGAATTCGTTAAAAATTCCTTTAATGAACTCAACGTGTCACTTGAGGGTAAACTGCAGAGGTCCTCCTCCGTGACACGGAGCCAACGCGAGGGCTCTCTGAAATTTCCCCCAAGTTTTATTTTCTTCCTTGGGATTTTTCCTTTGCACTTTTGTATTTTTGCCCTCTTTTCACCCGAAAATCATTCAACCACAAATTTTTTTATAAATAGTTCTTAAAAATATTTATTAATCAATTTAATTATTAATAATATTTCTTTTTTGTTTTCAATAATCCTAACAACTATTACATTACATTCACGTGCTGCCTCCCGTGCAGCGCCCGGTTTACTGTCCGCCGACACTTCTCATCCTTAATCATCTACTGAAGTGATAGACGCTTCGAATAACGCCACCCCGCAATGCTACATTCTTCCCCGTTCACAAAAAATGTGGCACCTTTTTATCCTCTTCCACAATTCAACAGCCCCGCGTGGGGTCATTCTCACAACTTCAATCGGCTCCCGACCATTTGGACCGCAACTTCCTCGGGAAGAGTTTCAACTCTCGAGTTGAACAAGAACACTTTTTCCTCGGCTTCAAAGATCCGATGCACCATGTGCCTGCCGTGCCACCTTTTAGTTTTCTCCTTGTAGATCTTAGCACTTTCATAGGCGTGCTACTTCCAAACTCGTCTAACTCACCTACCAGCATCAACCTCTTTCTTCCCCGCTAGCTCGTGATCCATGTTTAGCTTTCTACCGCCAAAAGTTCGATGTTCCGGCCCACGTAGATGACATGCCTTCATAAACCAATCTGTACGGAGAAGTCCCAATGGGTGTCTTGTATGCAGTTTTGTAAGCCCACAACGCATTGTCAAGTTTGCTTGCCCACTCAATTAAGCAGCATTCACTGTTTTTGCACCCGCTTAATCTCCCCTGTTTGACACTCTACTTGCCCGCTAGTTTGGGATGCCACGTTGCCCACCTTGTGCCGCACCCCATACTTCGCTAGCAAGTTTAAACTCCGCATTCAAAAAATGAGCCTCTATCACTGAGCACAGCTCGGGTACTGAACCCGGTGAAAATCGCTTCACAAATTTCGTCACCACCTTGTTGTTGTTCTGGGACAAGCTACTGCCTTGACCCACTTAAACACGTAGTCCAATACTACCAATATGTAATGATTACCAAATGACGGTGGAAACGGACCCAGCATAATGTCTATCCCCCATACATCAAAAAAACCTCAACTTCTAATATCCGATGCAATGGAATCTCTCTGCTCTCCCCGCGATGCCACACCTGTTTTTGACATCTATCATACATTTTGACATAAGTTGTAGCTGCCTTCGAACAAGAAGCCAAAAGAAACCCGACTCGCAGCACCTTGTGAGCTGTTCGATCTCCTCCATGGTGACCTCCATACATTGATGAATGACAACTCCTCAGTACTTCTGCACCGTTTCTCGAGTTTACCATTCATCACGATCCGGTCCATGCTTAAACGTATACGCCATCCCATGTAAGACCGGGAATCATGCTCGTTCTTTGGGTTTGAGCTGTTGCCTCAGGTGGGTATAATCCACTTACCAGCAAGTTCACACATCTGCATACCAAGGATTTCAGCTTCTTTATTGCCAAGAGTGCCTATCGGGAACTCTTCTCTAATACTATCACCTTCCCCGTATATGCGAATTTTACCTCCGGGGCCGCTGGAGTAGTAGACTCACCCTGATTTCGTCTCTTCTGTCTCCTGGACTTAGATCAAACTCTGCAAAGAACAATATCCACCTGATTAGCCTGGCTTCTGCATCCTTCTTCCTGCCAAACAAATACCGAATTGCTGCATGATCGCATATACCACCACTTTCGACTCACCAGTAGGATTCGAACTTGTCAAATGCAAACACTAAAGCCAAAGATGTCTTTCTCCGTGACTTTATAATTGACTTGGAAAAATTTAAGTGTTTTTCTTGCATAATAAATGGACGGAAAATTTTATTCCTACGCTGCCCTAATACACCCTTGGCTACAGCCATGCCACTTGCATCACACATCAACTCAAAAGGATGTTCCCACCCGGGAGAAACAGAATAGGCGCTCCACCCGCCTTCGTTTTTAGCTCGAATGCTTCTACACAATCCTGTCACCTGAACTTCACCTTTTTTCTAGAAACCGCATATCGGTCTAGAAATTTTTAGAAGTTTTGATGAACCATCTGTAAAACCCAGCATGTCCTAGAAAGTTGCGAACACCTTTCAATCGACACCGGTGGTGGTAGCTTTTCAATCACCTCACCTTTTGCACGATCGGGACTTCTAACCCTTTGCATGACACCTTATGGCCAAGAACGAAATCCTCCTTGACTAAAAAGTGGCACTTCTCCCAGTTGAGCACAAGGTTTAAGTCTTCACATTGAGCTAACACTCAAGCCAAGATTCTCGCGTACACATAGCAAATGACTACCAAAAATAGAAAAGTCATCCATAAATACTCAAAAAAATCTTTCCACCATATCGTGGAAGACCGCCATCATGCATCGCTGGAATGTGGCTGGTGCATTACATAGACCAAATGGTATTCGCTTAAAAGAATATGTCCCATAAGGACATGTAAAAGTGGTCATCTCCTGATCCTCCTGCTATGACTATTTGATTATAGTCTAATACCTATCCAGAAAACAATAATATTCCTGACCTGCAACCTGTCCAAAATCTAATCAATAAAAGGATTAGGATAATCATCTTTCCTCGTGGCCCTCTCCCACGCCATCCTATAACGCAATTGCCGCCCCGTGATCAGGCGTGTAGGAATCCACTCATTCTTTTCTGCCAGACCACTGCCATCCCTCCTTTTGAACCACCGAACCGGCTAACCCATTCACCGTCCGAGATAGGGATATACTCACACCTGCATCAAGCCACTTGATCACTCCTTTCTAACTACATCTTTCATCACCGGGTTCAACCTCCGCTACGTAAAGCTGCACTCCGTTGGCTTGGATCCTCTTCCATGAATATCCCGTTTGTGCAAAGCCGGACTAATTCCCGATGTCCGACATCTGCCAACCTATTGCTCTCTTTCCGCCTCTTACGGACCACCAATGCATCTTTCACTTGTGCATCTGTCAGTTCTGCTGAAATGATGACTGGCAAGGTGTCACCCTCACCTAAAATACATACCGCGTATGGAGGCAATGTCTTTAACTCCACTCGGTGCCTCTCAATTGATGGCCTTGGCGAGGGTTCAAAGGACCTAGTCAATGGTTCAAAGTCCTTCTTCTTGAAGTACCATTTTGGCTCATTCAGAAGCCTACACCATCTTCATATTTAGCACTTCTTCAAAAATGATCGTAGCTCACCAAGGCCTTCCAATGGGTCCCGTGAGTCAACAACCAAGGGTCGATTCGATTTAGAACACTGACTGCTGATAGCTCCTCATAAATGGGAGTCTGGTAGCTTATGGCCTTGTACATATCAAAACCTCTACTTTTTCTTTCATACGCATGGTTAGCTGCCCAGCTATCAATATCGATTAAGGCTCGCCCTGTCAAGAAGGTATCGTCCTAAAAATAAATGGGACTTCCGCATCTCGGCCAAAGTACAAAATTATAAAATCCACCAGGAAAATGAGGGAGCCACTTGCACTAGCACATCCTCGACAATACCATTAGGTCTAGCCAATGAACGGCCGCCTAGTTTAAAGATCACGCAGTTGGTCTAGGGATGCCCAACCACCCTAAACACCGATGTTGGCATCAAGCGAGGCTTGCTCCCAAAATCGCACGATCCGCGAGCTTGAATAGACGCCTAATTAGAATTCTGAATAGTAAAAGCTCCCAGGATCCTTGAGCTTTGTTGGCAATCTATTCTATATTTCTAGAGGTGCACAATTCCTCGCAGTTTTTACCGTAGCTGCATCTCGTCAATCAGTTTTGTTATCTACAGTAATGTCCTTGATACTTGGCATATTTCACTCCCTACAAAACATCAACTAAAGGTAAATTAATATGTACCTGTTTCAACACTTCCATGAATTTCTTGAAGCAAGCTTCCTCCTTGTGCTTTTTAATCTCTGAGGAAATGGTGGCTGTGGGTCTTTCATTCGGTCAGCCTTTTCCTTCCCCTCACATCATTATGTTCTCCATCCTTTTCGTTGCTCCAGTTTGCTGAGGTGGCCTTTCTGGTTCCACCTGCCTTGAGTTGAGTTCCACTCTCGGTAGTAACCGCATTGACCTTCTTAGGTTTGGGCCGGCACGCTTGGTAATCCCCCTCGATCTCGGTGTTTTGGGCTCCAACTAACTATCCAAACCGATACTCCAATGCCTTTGTAGCTAATTGCTAATTTTTCATGTCAGGTGCTAATTTCACATAATCTGCCTGCATCTGTGCTTGGTTAGCTATTATGGTTTTGAACATATCCGATGTTGCCGTGGTATGAGGTGCACGTTTCACTATCAGTGACTAAAATTTCTGACGCCCCTTTGGTTTCTCTCGCATGCCCCGATTTGAACTCGTCCTGATGACCAGTACTCCCCATGAAAAATTCGATGATCTCCCTCCAATTTTGGTTTGTAAATCGTTGCCATACCGTTGATTACTGTTCCTCTAGACATTTCCAACAAATTCACCGAGTCCTGGATAAGGTTCACAACACTTGGCCGAGTGTTCACTACTTCCACGTACTTCACCATACCCGATGAACCGCATTTACCGGGGCTTCGTGCCTAGCTCAAGCTCATACCGCCGAACAAGTTGTTGATTTTGCAAAGAAGACCAGGCAAGAATAGCTATAAAACCATCCACCTCAAAGACCCTCGGCAGTTTTCTTTTTGTTCCTCCTCGAGTTGAATTCGAATTCCATTCTGGATTTCCGTGAAATAAGGGTTTGGGTCAGCAAGCTCTTTATAGGCCTTCTCCAATGCTCGCCCACCTACCGACCTAACAAAATCTTAGTATGCGTTCCAAACTCCTCAATGAACGTATGTACCAACACATAATATTATGGGTGATGATGAGGACAATCCCTTAACTTTGACTTGAACCTCTCCCAAGCCTGATACAAATTCTCAACCTCTTCGTTTGAAACTTAGAATTTGAATTCTAAGTCCGGGCCGTCTTCCCGATGGAAAGAATCAGACAAAACTTCCTTGCGAGGTCATCCTAAAAGAGATAGAATTTGGTGGTTCGCCTTTCAACCACCTCTTTGCTTCCCCGCAGTGAAAGAACGGAATAATGTAAGCCTCACATAGCCTGATGATACTCCGCCAGGATATAGGTGTCACTTATCTCCAAAAAGTTTTGGAGATGTTGTTGTGGATCTTAATTAGGGAGACCTGTAAATTGCCCACCGGTGTGCAATAACTACACCATATTCTCGCTTGAGTTCCGAATCTCCCTCCTTGCTCCGGCTGCGAATGCCGGATGTTACATTATTTGCGTGTGGGATTGCCACTTCGCTGACCGGTCTTGCCGCCATCTCTTCGGGCACTTAAACTTCCCATAACGGTGGTTCCTATCACGCTTCTAGAATTTCTCGTCTTAGCACCGCAGCTTTCTCAAGAGCTTCCCTTCTTTGTCTATGAAATTGTCTCTCTAGCTCTATAAATGGTCCACCAACTCCTTGCCCTGCCAAGATATTCGAAAAAATTCAAGATCAGAAGAGAAAGGTTGGAAAGATGAAGTTGTCAACACTTATATCGAACTTGTAACTAACACTAAAGAGAATTAAATAACCAATTGCCAGTCCCCATGAACTGCGCCAAAAACTTGTCTGAACTCCCAACTACCTATGCACGGGTCGTAAAAGTAGCAAAATGGCTTAATTTCAAGACAAGTATCGATCCTAATAGACCGTAATATGGTAGTAATTATCCTAAATACTAGTGAACGATTTCGTTATGAAGGTAGACAACCAAACAAATAATTCTTTGGAGTCAAGACTAATAGTTAATGTGAACTCTAAGTAAATATTATTGTAATTAAAGTCTCAACAATAGCAATGAACCAGCTGAGGTTAAGGAAAAGCATGCAGGGTTGTAATTTATTAATTAAAATCAATCAATCTTCTCTTCTGTTGTTAGTCAGAATTAATAACCCATGGATTAGATCTTTCGACTCCTCACCAATTAAAGAATAATGAGACTTGCATTACACATTTTTGTGATGCAAAAACCCATGCTCTAGCTATACATAACAAATTCCATAAATGACTAACATGACATTATTATAAATATATTTTCTATTCTCAACATAAATCTTTTCTTAATTTCTCAATCAAGAAAAGATCACATTCCACCAATTCACATCTATCCAATTAGTCTCCCTTTCAGAATCAAAATTGGAATTCTAGAATATACATTAATATTGGCCAAACATTAACGTAGTAAAAACAAGAATTGGTATAACAACCTTTAGTAAAAAGAAAAACTGAAATAATCATTCATTACATTCTTCTCAATTATCCTCAACTCAGCAAGAGAGTTAGCCACTCATTTGCGGATTAAACATCTTCAAACAAGTAGAATTCATACAAGCAATTGAAATTAAAGAGAAAAAGGAAGAGAATTAACCCTAGGAATTCTTCTTTCAACTGTCTGCTATCCACGTTCTTGCTCCAAATGTCAGATACTTTAAAATAAAACCTAAGTGTGTTATTTATACTAGTGAGAATTTTTTCCCAGAATAACTGGCAACGTGGCATGGAGTGTATCGCGGAGCCTCAACTCCGTGCCACGGCCCTATCACGGACCTTCAATGGAACTCAACTTCCAGGTAATTGTCTTCAGCGTGGCACGA